>MNCI01026340.1:0-32655 GCA_015680685.1 Gnetum montanum | reverse complement strand
GTAATGGATAGAGGAAATCTCAATTTTATTTCTGTCCATGCAAATATGTCCAGGTACATGTGCACTCAAATAAAATGTTGTATAATCTCTTAAACTCACATTGCGGGCACTTAGAGGAAAAATATTCTAAATTTCACAAGAAAAAACTACAAGAATTTGGCTAATGCTACAATCAAAATGTGCCATAAATGTGAGGGGTGTGGATATTTACGTAAGTAACTCTTGCATTGCATCAACATACCCGCATCAATGCATCATAGAATGTGTTGATGGGGATACAATGATAGGGCTATGTCAACAAGCATGTGTCAATGCATCATGTCTTACTGATAGTCCATCATACCCCCACGAATGACAAAAAACTTGTCCTTGAGTGAAAAAAATTGGGATTGAGCTTCTTACAAAATTTGAGGAAGCATGGAACTTTATTGATAGACAAACTAACTAACTGACTCTAATTAAGTCTGAGTGTTGAATTGTACAGATTTATAAAAACATGTAATTTTACATTAAAAATGGACACTTGGACAAAAATTTTAGTGGGTTCATATTGAATGAATGGAGATGTGATGAAGTCTCATATAGTAACTAGAGATGGAGACTCTTGTGGCTTGAATGGTCCTTAATCCCACCCGGTGTTGTTGGAGGCTGAGGTCGCCCTATTTCCATTGGCAGTTTTAAAGCATCTAGGAGTGCTTTCATCTTCTCTTTCTTACTTCGTGGATTGTAGACAATCTAGGCTACTTTTCCTATATGAGCAAATGCAGGGATATCCCACAAGCATAGCATTCAAGGAAACATTTTCTTCATGTTGATAAACTAAGTTGTGAATGCCTTTCATTCAATACCAAACATCTATATGAGGTTCTACAACTCCTAGTAGTCTTTCATCTTCCTCGTCAGGTTCTCAACAACAGTTCATTCATTTGTGAACTTTCTTATAAGAACTTCAAGCTTCATGTTAGTTGTCTTTGACTTTTGTTTTGTTTCCTTATGGAGCTTAAACTCCATCTCATAGAGAAGGTAGGAGATGATGACCTACTTCTCTAGTTTAGTTCTTGGCCTTCCTACTATCAGCATTGCTAAGTTTGCAAGTTGAAGATTGGTAAACTTCATGTACTGCATCATCTTTTCAATCTAAAACTCCTTTAGGCTAATTTCTACCTTATTATATGTGTTCATTCCATCAAAGATGGTTTGCTATACATCAACTCTTTGCTGGAGTTGCTAGAGAGTCTCATTTATCTTTGCATTGGCTAATTTTATTTCCTTCTCATTAACTTCATTGAGTAGTCCAACCTAGTTTCTGTAATGATTTTTCACTCTTTCAAATTTTAGAGGGTTATTCTTCCAAGTAGTTATCTCAATTGTAGTCATTTGATAGAGAGCATGGACCTTCTTCATTAAGAGGTTCTTGTTTTCGTTTGCCAACCTCCTCAAGTCCAAGTTCACCTTGGTAAGCTAATCCTACTATGCTAGATATATAAACCATTTTGTCCTTTTGCTGCTCAATATTTCACACATGATGATTTTCCTTGGTGAGGATAAAATTCTCCTTACGAAGTTGAGAATGGTCCATGTCATGTTGTTGGTCATAACCTTTAACATGGACACATCGAAGATTATCATCTCTTTTTCATTCTTAGACTCTTGATATTTTTATTAAAGTTGTTGAAAAGCTTCATCTCATGTAAGTTCTAGCCAAAGAATGGTAGGATTGGAGAGACATGCTCTTAACTTTGCAACTTTGGTAGCCAATCACTGATTGGTTATAGTGGTCTTCATAAGTTGTGTGCTTGCAAACAACAACTTGCTTCTTGCCTTAAGCAACTATGACTAGTTTTTAGTGATCTCATCTTGGAGATCAAAGATCTTTAGAAGTGGTTTCCTGGATCCTACCAATCTTTCCAACACCTTCTCATGTTGGATAGCACTCATCTAAATACTTCCTACTTTTGCTGATGCATGGATATTTTTCATGGAAACTCTATCTATTATAGATGTTGTAGGAGCATTAAGGGCCTTGGCTATTATATTAGCCATCTCCTTTGTTGCTATCTCTTGACCCTTATGTAGCATCACTAGCACCATTTCCCCTTTGCCTTCCTCCAACATGAAAGAGAAGATCATTGCATTTTCCAAAATTTCAATAAATGCTTGATGAGTCGTCATTTGGGCGACCGCGATATCGCGTACGTGATATCGCATCCATGATATCGCAACCTATCTCCTCATCTATAAATAAGAGGTAGATAGATGAGTCAATCATCAATAAGTTAGTAGTAGTAAGTCAGTTTTAGTTTAAGTGTTTTAATTTCTTTCTCTCAACCCTTTTCCTCCCAGTGTATGCCCGCAGTGTGGTGATTGTAATTGTATGGCATCCTTATTTGAGTGTGACATACTTGGACATGCACATGACTGGAAATAAAGATCAAGATTACTTCATCANGTATGGATAATCAAGGAACAGATGCTCATCGCACTTAGGCTAGCTAGATTCCTTATCACCCTTTCTCCCTTAGCTTAGTTAATATTACTTTCCATTGCCTTCAGGAGTAGCATTAGATTAGAAACCACATCATAAACCTCACTCTGGACTAAACCATACGTGAAAAATCTAATACTAGTCCAGGTGGGAAGATAGCAAATTGTGACCTAAGGCTAACTGTTTAGATGCCACAACTAGTCTATCTGCGGAGTTCGACCGGATCGTGCGTGAACACTCGTATTCTTATGGTTGAGTGTAGGGGTACCTCGCCACTCATCATTGGTGCCGTTGCTGGGGACGATGCTAGTTATCTAGATTAGTTATATCATACAAGGTCATTGTACAGGACTTAACGATATATCTTTTAAGAAGAAATAATTATAAAAAAATCACATATAAATTCACACACAATTTCACAACCATGCCTCTCTTACAAGACTACAATAATGCCATACCTAGTGAGGGAGTTCATTGGAGAACCAACGAACTATATGACAATGAAGATTGGAGTACGCAACCCGAGGTGGGGATTTTTTATAAACATAAACAAAAGTAACGTCATCCCAACGCATGAAAGCATAACTTACCCGATGACGATGAACCCCCACTGGCCACTACAAGCCTAATGCAAATACATGATGCTGTTCAAATCTCCTGTAGGCATCATAAAGAGAGCCGTCTACCCAGGCTCGATTTAAAAAAATTTCCCAATTTCTCAGGAGGCTATGAATTAGATTCGCATCAACATTTACAAGCCTTCTACGATGCCTACACATGGAACAACATTGATAATGGTTGGCAAAAACTCAAGCTCTTCCCTATGACACTCGTTGGCCAAGCAAAAGTATGGTATAAATCATTAAAACCAAATTCAATACGACGTTGGCTAACAATGGTAGAACTATTTAATGAAAGATATCAAACCTACGCAAGAGTGTTAACCTTGAGGAAACAAATCCAAGCATGGAAACAAGCATAACATGAACCCTTAGACATGGACTTAGAAAGATACTATGCATTGTTAAACAATTGTCTAGGCCATGGGTTTTCCAAGGAAAGTCTAATGTACCATATGATTGATGGGCTTCGTGATGCAACAAGAGAAACCCTAGGGATGTATTCCCAAGGTCAACTATACAAACTACGAACCCATCAATTCCAAGAGCTTGTTAAGCGGGTAGCAAAAGAAGAAGGAGAAATGGCTAGATGGGAGAGTGTTGAAAAACATCAACAAGACCAAAATCTCAACTTAACAAAGGTTTATAATCACAAAAAGGAGAAACCAACCTATCACAAGGAGAAAAAATCATCTTTGCTAGTACAACAATCATTAGAAGAAGTTGAGGCAAAGATCAATAAGATGTTAGAATGGACATATAAAAAGTGTGGAGAATATATCAATATCATTGGAGATAGAGTTTTGACAACCCAAGAAGTAGGAAAAAACATTAAACAATCGGAAAGAGGGGATAATGAAAATAAGAGCTTAACTCCAAATCATACATATGAATGCAACATCTGCCTGTACGATCACCCCAAGGGCCAATGCCCAATCTTGTTACATCTATATGAGCATTGGGGAAACACGTTACATCCAAAGTTCGTACAGAGATACTGTGTTCGATCACAGTGACAACAATCCTAGTTGTGGGGGAAACCACCCCTAAACTAGAGACACCCTTTGTACCAGCCGAACCCAAACGCTTATCACGTTCAACATCCTATTTCTCCAATTAGGTCAACATACTCTATCTCACTGCATTATCATTCTTCTCAATACTATCAACCCATGTCCTCAACACAACCACAACCTGTGCACCTTACACGTCTCCTAATTTTCAACATTCTCATCCTTTCCCTTCTTCTACATCGCCACCAACTATTCCTAAGGTGTCTACACCACAGCAACAACCTCCGAACGTCACTTGTGCTAATATTACTAACAGTAGTGAGAGGCCTCCTTGACATTAAAAGCGTCCCTTCTTTAAATATGATTGTAAGAAGGGACAACACAATTTCGAGGCCACTACATCCTCCAACTCAGCACAAGTCCCACACTGTCGTGCACCCTTATCTTTGAACCCAACGCCTCATGTTACTTCATCAAGGCCACCAACCAACACTCCAACAACCATACGGCCCAATGAACATAGCCATGGAGAGTAACGTCTCAATCCTTGCATACTATCTAACGATTGGAAACATCATAGTGGGTCAACTCTTTACCCAAGAATCAAATCTTACAAATTGCCCCACTATGCTTACTATAATCAAGTGTGTGAACCCTGATGGGGTAAGTATGACTGGGCCCTAATATTTCCAACATGCAAGGATTCTCATCTTCCATTTATTAATACTTGTCATCCTCAACCGTTTAGTTATGGGGGATATCCCCAATTTTAATAACAAGCAGGATTAATAAATATTTTTCATTTTCTTTAATTTTTCAATTTTTGTTTTCCAGTTTTTCATTTTTCAACTTCTTGTTTTATCTTTTTGTCTGTTTGGTATTTTTGTCTTTTTACAAATAATTTTGTCTATGAATAAAACACTCATGTGGATCGTTGGTTGAGGTGTGTTCTATGTTATCGAGTCTCAATGATCAATTATTTGGAAAGTGAGCCCATTACACCCACTCATTTACTCTACAAATAAGAGGTTTTGTTTGAGGGTACAATGATATTCTTGACATTCTTAAAACTTAAGATTAATTTTGTGTTCATTGTACCCAGAATGAAGAAGGATGAATCAAGAGGGAAAGATTAGGGTATGACATCAAGGGAACTTGCGGATTCTCTTTGGTGATGTCTGTGTGAGTTATCATGCAACATGGTTGTACTAAGATCCTTGTAGATTTAATGAAAAATGAGAGTAAGAGTAATCAAAAGGGCACTCAAAAATCCAATGCTATTCTAGGGGGTCCCACTGGAAAGACATGCACCCATGCCTGAAGGTTGGTAGTTTCTCTGGATTCAGTAGTCAAAAAAAAAAAAAAAAAGAGAGAGAGAGAGAGAGAGAGAGAAGTGCCACAAAAAAAATCACAAAGAGATAAAATATTTTGGGAAATATCACATGGAGATAAAATAAGTTCATTAATTAAGATAAGCAGTAAGGTATAACTTAACTTCAAAAACAACCTTACTAATGCTTGGCTGCGTGTGATTGCAGATGGCCTTGAAACGTGGACAAAAGGAAGGTCCTACTCAAGGTGGAAGTAAACAACCTAGGAGAGGTGGAAGATAAGATCTTGCCAGACAACATGTAGAACAGGAGGAACAATCGTTCAGTATTCATCAAGAGGACCCTCCTACCGTACAGTCTGGGTAGGTAGAAGGAGGAGTTGCTGTAGTGCCTGAATAGGGACAACATCTCAGGTTGCTCCAAGATTGTGTTCAGGCCATCCACGAAAAGTCCACATTCGATGTAATGATTGTCGAATTAAACTTTAAATCTTTTGTAGAGTTTGCTCCTGAGGCTGTTAGGGATCACCTCAAAGGGTCTCCCTTATGGCCTACCCTCTCCGAAAGTGGTGCTTGGTACCTAGGGGAGATGCACCAATTCTGGCACAACAAAGAGCAAGGCACCACTATTAATATTTGTTGTGTGACAGTCAATTTCTCCATGCAGGCCATTTCGAAAGTGTTAAACCTTCTAAATACAAGGCCCAAGGTTGCTCAGTTATCCACCCGTTTAGACCTAGATGTGCAATGGGATTGTTTGGAAAGGGCGTATGGCAAAGATAAGACATTTGGTGAGTTGACGACAGAGGAGAGGATCTACTTTAAAATGGGAACTTCTCACCTCTTCTACATGAAGGGCTTAAAAAGTATATCAACGTATGCAGTAAGAGGATGTGCAATGCTGATGGAAAAGGTTAATGCTAACCTACCCCATCTATACTTAATGGAGATCCTGAGGTGGTTCGAGGAATAGAAGACAGGGAAGATGGCGTTGCCCTTTCCTTGTCTTATCAGAAAGCTCTATTGACATGCTGGTATCAAAGGATACACTAATGATGTCCTTCAAAAAGGCCAGAATGCTTCATATACTAAATTGTTAAAATTGCTAGCTCCAAGGAAAATCACTGGTGAGACGCTGGGACCAGAAGAAGAAGAAGAACAAATGGCTGGACCAGCTACAACTCAACTTGCAGGACCCAACCAACCTCCAAGTACATGACCCAGCCAACAATAGGAAGCAGGGCCTAGCACAGGCCAGGATCAACCACCACCGCTGCAAGACTATAGACCATCGATGTGCCATCTCAGGGCCATCGCTGAGACAGTCAATTGGGAAGTTCGTGATGACGCAAATCTTTTTCGCATCATTGATGATGCCATTCAGCCCATAGTTTCTTTGGATTGCACAAGGGGTGAAGTGTCTATTCATACAGGAGGAGGGGAAAGTATTTGGTCACAAAAAATCTCAGGAAATGTGGCATCTTTTCAAGTGCAATTAGAAACTGGTGAAGGGGCCACTGTGGTGGTCATGCAACACCAGGATGCCGCGGGAGCTACAAATGTGATCATAGACAACATCAAATAATCATTCAATGTACCTATTGTACCACCGGTAGATCTCACAGAAGCACGAGATGCTCAAAATTTGGCCGGAACCTCAATGACTCCTGCGGAACATGAGGATGCGCTCGATCGATTGCTAGAAACAGGACAAGTAATGACATCCCTATTTGACATCCCTCAGGATATTATGGAAATTCAGTCAGACCTCATTTCTACAAAGGGGAAGCTGGTCTTAACAGAAGTGAGGGCCAAGCATGCTGAAGCCGAAGTGTAGAAATTACAAGATCAGCTCATGGCCCTACAAGCAACACAATAGGATCCTTTGTAATTTTTTTTCATAGATCAGCTAGATAATTTTAGAACTGAGCAACTAACTAAGCTAATCACGAAGAATAAAAAGGTGGCTGAAGAAAAAGAAAAGGTTGTTTGGGATGCATTTATAGCATAGGCGCAAACTCATGCGCATCTCAAAGCACTCAATGCCTTACAGGAGGAAAATAAATAGCTCATTGCCAACAACCTTCGGTTGACCTCTGTAGAAAAGAAAAAGAATGTTCTCGAGGAACATTTTCATCAATTGTGAGAAAAATTCATCCGATTCAACCAAGGCATAAGTTGTTTAGCTAGGGAGAACCGAACCCTCTCAATGGAGGAGGTACACACAATTCGCCAAAAGACAGCTATTGAAATAAGTGTGTGGTAAAATGAGGCTAAACAGCATGAAAAGCTAAAGCAGCACTTTTGAGATTAGGTGGGGATGTATAAACAGATCCTTGAGAAGGAGATCCATATGGCCAAGGCCCACATCAATGCTATCAGTGCTCAACACACTGACTTGCGGGCCATATTGGACACATATGCCTTTGCCCACCAAGCGAAAGTTAAGAGCTGGGACCTGCAAATTTAGGATCTGATAGAATACATGGAGTTGAAAAACCTACAGTATGCCAACCTTGCCATGTTAATAGTAGGACACCCGAGAATAGAGCTCGAGCAGCAGGTAGCGACCACCTATGTCAAATACAAAGCAGAATTTGCAGAATGCAAGAAGTTATTGGAAAAACTGGAGATCAAAAATTCTAAACTTGAGGTGGTGAAAGCAAGCTACCAAGGCCAAAAAAGTGTGGTAGTAGATTTGGCTCAACAGCTAGTGGATTTTCAAGAATACAAAGATAAATACAGAGCCTACGAAGAGGAACGACAGGTGTTTGCAGCCAGGTATGTCAAGGCCGATCAAATGTTTCCGCAACTACCCTGTCCATGGGAGGTGCCGACTCCATCAAACAACGAAACATTAGCATGGATGGCACAAGACCCTAGCATCGAGGAGGAGAAACTCTAGGCCATACTTCAACGCCATCAAGTCTCAAAACCTGGAGCACACGACAAAGGGAAAGCACCAATGGACGAGCCACTCCCACCAGGAACTACATGAGTTCCAAAATTTTTGTAGTTGTAGCACATTCCTTGTGTTGTGTCTTTGTTTTGTTTTCATTCCACACTACAGCATAATTCCATTTTCACCATCCAATAATCCCATACCTATCCACTGTGTAATCACTATAACTTAAGGACGAATTTGCATTCAGTTGTGGGGGTATGATGAATCATCATTTGGGCAACCACGATATCGTAGCCCAACTGCGATATCACATACGCGATATCGTAGCCTGTCTCCTCATCTATAAATAAGAGGTAGATAGATGAGTTAATCATCAATAAATTAGTAGTAGTAAGTTAGTTTTAGTTTAAGTGTTTTAATTTCTTTCTCTCAACCCTTTTCCTCCCAGTGTATGCTCGCAGTGTGGTGATTGTAATTGTACGACATCCTTATTCGAGTGTGACGTACTTGGACATGCACATGACCAGAAATAAAGATCGAGATTACTTCATCATTGCAGCATTGACTTAGCTTAATCATTTAATTAATTATTATTTACTACTTTCCAATTAATCTCTCTCACCCTTAAACTCCTATTAAATGAGGAATGAGTACGACTTGATTATGAGAATTTAAGTGTGACTACTTGGTAACCTACTAGCATACCTAGGATCTGCGCTTGGTAATCCTAGTGGTAGTCATGTAGGAAGTCCAAGATGTGTACGGATAATCAAGGAAAGGATGCTCATCACACTTAGGCTAGCTAGATTCCTGTAACGACGGAAAACGTCGGCAGCTAGAAATACCGACTGAAACTCCGGCGTACACAGTCTTAACCACGGATCCACGCGAGGGCTATGCTAGAAAAAGCGAATCCGCGGTGCCGTAAACGGTCTTGTCAATCAGACAAGGACTTACGGGTCAGTAAAACGATGAAGATTACGAGTCTTTGCGTGCTGCGATTTGATTCGATGAAATCGTGAAACAGGAGGAAAACGACGTAGATGGATCACTACGGTGATAACGTCAAAAACGCCGAAGAAATACTAATCGGGAGAGAAACACGTAATTCTCAAAGATCTATGTTTCGATTCCGGATAGAATGTATGATTGTATATCACGTTACAATGGGAGAGACCCCCAACAACTTGATACAAAAATGAGCACAAAACAACAAGGAAATTGTCTAGACAGAAGTCCGATCTACCTCGTAGGCCAGAGCTCAGGTGCAAGGATGGTCAAGCTCTGAAGTCTGCCGATCAACTGTTTCTGATCGATAGAACCTGCTAACTAGGCGAGACGACTCCGCGATCCCCGTTCTGCTTCTTTGCTTCGAGTAGATTGTTCTCAGGGCAGCGATCCCTCCTGTTGTTAAGGCTCAGGCGTACTGCGCTCTGTTCCTGCTGAAGGATGGTGTTGTCAGCAGTTACCAAAAGGTTGCTCTTTGTTTCTCTGCTCAAGAAGATAAGTGTTTCCTCGCTCAGAAAATGCTCTTGCCCTTTTGATCGCTTGTCAACGAAAGTGATAAATGCTTTGGTGCTCAGAAAATGCCTCTGTTTCTCTGATTTGCCAACTTGCCAACCAGCCAACTCCTCCCCTCCAACCCCTGTATCTTTGTCAACTGGGATATTTATAGGCTGCGATGCTTCCGTGAAAAAGGTGCAACCCTGATGATGTAGGCCCGGATGTTGCGGGTCCTGTTGACGTGATTCTTTTAAGTCAGACTGCGACTACGCACAACATGCTCGTTTGCGTGTTGTGCGTGTGAGGAGCAGGTACATGTTAAGCGTGTCTCGGCTGCATTTAGGCTGTATTACACTCATTCGCATTGTGTTGCATGTATGAGCGTAATCTGGTGTAAAAACAACGAGCTCAAGATTGTTTTACGCTCACTACGCAACTGTGCGTGACAAAGCGTAAATGTAACGTACGCTTACTACACAGCTGCGCGTGGTGAAGTGTAAACAAGGTATAACTTACACTCATTATGCAACTGCGCGTGATAAAGCGTAAATAATGCATAACTTACGCTCACTACGCAGCTGCGCGTGATGAAGCGTAAATAATGTGCAACTTGAATTATGACCACACGCACTGGTACGCACCACCGCGTAACGAGCGTGAAGACAAGTTATTTATGCGCTGCAAGAAAAAAGTGCCAACCTGTCGTGCTTCTCTGAACTCTGCCTTCGACTGTCTTGGAGCTTATTACGCTCATTACGCTGCCGTGCGTGATAGAGCGTAAACCTGTCCTTGAATGAATTGGGATGCACTTTCTTGCTCGAATTACGAATCTTTGCCTGAGGCCGACCCGCAATTTTCACGGTGTGTCAATTCCTTCTCACGCTTTCTCCCTTAGGTTAGTTAATATTACTTTCCATTGCCTTCAGGAGTAGCGTTAGATTAGAAACCACATCATACACCTCACTCTGGACTAAACCATACGTGACAAAGCTAACACTAGTCCAAGTGGGAAGACAACGAATTGCGACCTAAGGCTAATTGTTTAGATGCCACAACTAGTCCATCTGCGGAGTTTGATTGGATCATGTGTGAATGCTCGTATTCATATGATTGAGTGTAGGGATACCTCGCCACTCATCAATGCTTATCTGAGAATGAGCACAATGACCTTCCTAGCACTTGGATTAGGTCTTGTGGATGCTTAGTTCTAATTTTTAGAGAATAGTGGTGTTGTGTTACTATCTAGCTAGCTAATGATCCTTGCGAATTCATTTAAATGGCTCATGGCTGGACAGTAGACAGATGAATCCCCATCATTTGTAGATCCTTGTGATTGTTGTAGCAATTGCTCATGAAATTTCCTAAGTTATTCTATAGCTACAAGCATCTCTATCATGATTGTAGGTGGTGATGGTAGTGGCTACTCCTCTTCATGTGGATTTGTTACTACCTTATCCTTCATCATCTCCTGCCATGATGTGGTAGAAGTGCTAAAAATCATATTATTCAGGTAGTGAGCTATTTTCCCCTTCCCTCCCCTCCTCTTTTACAATTTCCAAATCAATAATGGAAAGGGAAATGTCTTCCTATCCTTCTTATTTTTCTTGAAACATTTCTTGATCTCCAAGAAGATGAGTTAGGGTAGATTAATATGAAAGTTTCCTCTTAGAGTGGTATATGACCTAGTAAGAAGACTATCATACTACTTGGCCTGACCATTGGGCTTAGGTGATAGGCTACAATTTTAAAGTGGGATTGTTCCATCTTTGTTAGGGCACTGTACTTCTTACGATCCACTTTGTAGCATCACTGTACTCATTCGATTTTTACCTCCAAGTTTACCTATGTAGAGATATTAGTAAGTTTTACCCTAGTGTTGGACAAAGCAAGGGCTTCAACTATGATCTTAACCAAATAAGAGATGATGATGTCCTTAATTTTCACAATGCATGTTCTTGTCGATCATTCTAAAATAGGTATGTCTCCCTCATGTACCATTCTCCACTAATGAAGAGAATAAAATACAAGGAAGAACCTTTGCAACTATGTTCTAATCTCCTCCAGTATCAACTTCAAGAAAGGTCCAAATGTCAACTCTTATAGAATGGAACTTTAGACCTCCTTGGTCCTAATCTATTCTAGATAGACCTCTATGAGGGTGACCTCCAAGTTAGGCCTTTGCCTAGGAGCTTCTTCTTACTTGGATTGGTCCCTCTCTATAGTGGGATCTATTTGAAAAATTCCACTTTTGATTTCTCTCAAAGTTATCCTATAGCATGTGCCACCTTAGCTACTTCTTCTTGGGGTTGTTGTTATTGTTATTATTGGTCTCTTCCTCCTTAGGGTCACTTTTCCCAAGGCTATGATGCTCCTCTAGTTTGTGGTCCTTATTTAGGTGTCATCTATGGTCAAAAACATAATCCTATGATTAGTTCTTTAGTTCATAACCTTTAGTCATTTGACTACCTTTCTTTGTTAAATCAAGTTATGTTAATTTATTAGACATTAGGATTTTATTTCTTAAGTGCTTATTTATGATCGCAAGGTAGGTGTGTTATTTTATTCCTTACTAACAAAGTTTTTTTATTGGTCTTTATCTATTGTGGTAATTAATTCAATATTATTTTAATAGTTTGATCATGGGGAGTTAGAAAAATTTTGAAGCATTTTCTATGAAAAACCTAAGGTTTATATCCCCCATGATGTAAAGTGTACCTTCGATAGCTCAAGGGTTGAAAAATAGGTGGAATCAAATAAGTAATTTGAAGGTTAGGATGCTTAGAAGATTCTTGGGCTCTGAAAAATTACAAAAGTTCCTCTAGAACTTTTGAAAAATGATTAAAAATGAGCTAATTATCACTTGTATTTATAGGCTTTTTATGCTATGTCAACGAGGCTATGTCAACAAGGATGGGTTAACATAGTTATTCATAGCTATCTTTCACATTTAGAACTAGAAGATGTTCAGGTGTGTTTTTGAATGAGACAAGAGCCAAATGGAAGCCAAAACGATGTAGAATGATGCTAGAAACATGAAAGAGGGTAGGTTTAGCCTAGAAGAAGCAATTCTAGAAGTGGATTTGGATGAATTTGATGAAGATGTTATGATGCGAAGGAGAACAAAAACTAGATGTTATAAAACTATCGAGATGATTGATTGAGCAAGTGATCCATGGTAGGAAATTTAACTTAAGTTAGACCAAAGAAATGCAAGTGGGTCTTCTTTAAAGTAGGCGTATGCTAATTATTCCCTTGCATACCTTCATCACAAAGAGTTTGTGGGTTCCAAGGATGATGAATGGTTAGGTTAAGTTGAATTGCATACCCATGAAAGAAATTTTCCTAGGATTATGCTATCTAGAAAAAACACTAAACAATTTGCTATGGTATGAGATAGTGAGATGGTAGATAATGAGATGAATGAATGATATAGAGAGAAAGAGAGAACAAGAGAGAGAATTGGAATCCTAGTCACGTTAGGTTCTTAGTGAAAATTATGATTAAGATGAGTTGATACCTATTCATTCCAAGTCTAGACCAAGTTCATTCCACTTTCACTGACCTCACATTCATAGATTTCCCCTCATCACAGATCAAAAGTTCATAATAATCCCAAAGGAGAATCATCACTCCAAGAGAACAAGAAAAGAGAAGAAGGAAGTATAGGGGACATTAGTTAAAGGAGTACCTTCAATCATGGGTAACATGTCTTTCTGACCTCATAACCAATGCTTGTAGCCCATTATTGAGTCTATGGGATGTGCTTTAAATTCTTGTGTGTTTTTTTTTTTTTTGCTTTTTTGATAAAAACCAAATCATGCAAAAACATGCTTGCTTTTATGATCAATAGTAAAATTGATGATATATTAATGGAGCATCATAGAACTTAAAAAGGATGTTGAGAGAAATACCATATCAAATTCTCTTGAGGTCACACACTTTTTCTCTTTTACTTAGTTATTTTCCTAGTTTGTTGGATATCAATATCCTTTATTACTTTTAAGTTATAATGTGAAAGAACCTTTGTGTGTCCAAGATACTGATTTTCCATGGAACAAATGGAATGAATGGAGGTTATGAACTCACTACCTAATACCACCAAAAAATTGATAGATTGTTGGTAGAGAACATAATCTAAAGACAAAATTTGGCCTTTTGGTTAATCAATCATAATATTGATAGCTTTTTTGAGTAAATTTCCAAAATTTGTAGCAGCTATTAATAAAATCAAAGATTTTTAATAAGACTTGAGGAAATTAATAAGGAAGAAAAGAAAAGAAAAGACCTAAAATAATTAATAAAATATTTATTAAAATGAAAAACATATAAAGAAAATTGCAAAACAAAAAGATGTAAAATTGGTTAGCCTCATCAACAGAACCATTAACATGAATGGCCATCTCCCGCACAACTAGGTTGAGAGGAGGAGATCCAAAAAATAGAGCATGCTTGTTCCTATGCAGAGGTGTCAGTGTTGTTAGTTACTTGGGGTTCTATAAATGGCNCATTGTGGCACATGCATAAGATTCCAATAAAGAATCTTATCACTATGTGAGAAATGAACTCTTTTTATCCATGCATCATGATGTTGTTTATGGTGTACATTGTACACTTCATTCATCATTAGAGCTATTTGTTGATTCTCATCGAGCATAGTCAAGATTATCAAACATTCCTTTTGGGCTAGAATAATTTGTAGGTCAAGCTCATAGGTTGTTGTGAGTGTATGAAGTTTAGCTTGGGCTTGAAGTTTTGGCAACTTTCCATACACTAACTCATATGGAGAGTAGCCTATAGGAAGCTTCCCAGTTGAATGATATGCCCAAAGAGCATTGTTAAGTTTTGTACTCTTGTCCTTCCTATATCTACTAATAGTTTGTGTTAGTATCCTAGTAATCTCCCTATTGGTAACTTCAGCTTAACCATTAGCTTAGGGGTGATAGGGGGTTGTAAGTTTATGTTGCACCCCCAAGAATAACATTAATTTCTAAAAAGTAGACCCTATAAAATATGCGTCATTGTCTAAAATAGGTGCTTTAGGAATACCAAAACTGTTTACCATCTATTTTTGTACAAACCAAGCTATAGTGATGGATATATAGTTTGATACTACTACAAATTTAGCTCACTTAATGTAGTAATCAATAGTAAGTATGATGTATGCCTTCCCATTGGACATGGAAGTGATGGATCCCATGAAGTCAATGCTACAAAGCTTGAAAGGTTCCAGTGGTTAGATCCATTGTTGGGACCCTTCCATTCAAACAATCATTTTTTCATCTCTTTGACATTGGTTGCATGAACAAGAGAAATGATGAACATTCCTAAAGATCCTTGGAAAAAAGCATCCTGCCATGAGAATCTTTGTAGCTATCATTCTTCCTATGTAGTGGCCCTCATAAGGATCCTTATGAGCATCTTGGAGGATGTGTAACTAATCAACATCAAGAACACATCATCATACTAGATCATTAGCATAAACCTTATAAAGGTTACCTTGGATTTCCATGTAATGCTTAACTTGGTGAAGAAACTATTGTTTCCTCTTATTGTTCCATTGTTCTCGAGTCTCCTATGTGAGAAGATAGGAGAGAAAGTCATCGTACCAATTGGTAATCCTTGGCTCTTATATTTTAATGAATTTGTTAAAAAGAAGTTGTTGGAAAATTGATTAGATAGGGGATCCTCATCCTTTCCTCATCCTCATTGTTATCCCATCTTAACCGCGACAAATGATTGATGACTACATTCTCAGTTCCTTTCTTGTCCACTATGGTACGATTAAATTGTTGCAAAATTACCAGTTATCATATGATATAAGGGATAATGACTAGCTTTTTCATTAGGAAACAAATGGCACTATGATCAATGTATATAAAAATTTGATATCCAAGCACATAGTGCCTAAATTTTTTGAAGGCATACACCACCATCATGAGCTCTTTCTCAATGGTGGTGTAATTTAGTTGTGTACCTAGAATGCTTAGGCTTGCACAATGGATGTAGTATAAACATTTTTTATTATTCATTTGTATAAGCACCACTTCCAATGCATAGTTAGATGTATTTTTCATTATGTGAAATGGCTTGGAAAAATATAGAGCATGTAGAATTGGAGTTTTCATGAACTTTTACTTTAATTTTTGGAATTCTTCTTCGCATTTGTTAGTCCATTTGAAAGTTTCATCTTTTTTGTAAGTTCCACCAACAATCTAGCACTTTTAGAGAAATTCTCGATGAAGCACTTGTAGTAACTAGTGTGGCCAAGGAATGACCTCACATCTTTCATAGTTTGAGGTTTCCTAGTGATCCCTTACATGACCCTTACTTTTTCTGGGTCCACCTCAATCCCTTTTCTTGAAATTTGGTATCACAAGATAATAACCTTTTGGATCATTAAGTGGCTTTTTTGGCAATTGAGCCATAAGTTTGTCTCTACACAAAACTTTGGCACTTACTTTAGATAATCCAAGGCTTGTTCAAAGTTGGTATCATAGGTGGAAATGTCATCCATGAAGACTTCCATACCACTATCAAATTTTTGCTGAAAAATACTAAGTACCAGGCATTGGAAAGTTACAAGGGCATTACAAATACCAAATGGAATTTCCTTATATGCAAAAGTTCCCCAAGAACTTATGAAAGTCTTCTTGGCATAATATTCTGGTGCTATTTCAATTTGGTTATAACCATCCAAAAAACTATAGTAGGTGTGCCTTATAATTGTATCTAGCACTTGGTTCACAAATAGCAATTGGAAATGATCTTTGAATGTTGCCATATTCAATAGCTTAAAGTCTATACAAACTCTTCATTTTTCTTATTTCTTTGGTATAATCATGAGTGGGCTTACCCACTCACTATTTGCTACAAGATAGATGAATCCTACCTTAAGAAGTTATTTCACTTCATCTTTAATAACTTGCTTAAGCTTTACATTCAATATTCTTTGTGACTACCTCATTGGTTTGATGGAGAAGCTTGTATAGATTTGATTTTGGCATATCCAAGGATCTATTCTTGTTAATACATGATATGATCATGCAAAGGTTGTTGGCCATTTTCTTACTACTTGTAATAGGTTATTTTTCTGTTATTAAGTAAGATTGGTATTGATAATTACTAACTTTCCATTATCAAGAAAAAAATATTCCAAGGTTGTTGATAAAAGTGTAAGTTTAAGGGGCTTCTACTTAAAATGATCTAGAATATCCAAATTTCCCAATTCATTTTTATGTTTTTTGTGGAAGAGTTGATTATGAATTTGCTTCATTGCATCCATGTTGTCTATACATGCACTTATGAGAAGCTCCATTGGTTCCATGCATATTGTTGATTCAGAGTTGTTTTCTGATGTCAATCACTAGGTACCTTCCTATTTTGTGGTTACCAAATACAGGGACCATTAAATATTCAATGTCTTGACATACTTATTGAATGTTATGATGGATGTACTCTTCATAGTCCATATCTTTTGCGTGCAATGATATCTTGTGTCACTATATGTGATGCATGGAACTTGCCTCTGCTTGAGCTTTCCAAATTGATTTTCCTTGAATATTTTCAAGGAAAGATATCTAGTTCTCATCTTGGCATCAATTTTACTAAGCCAATAACTTTCCATGATAATAGGAATGTCCCCCTTATAATTATCCATATGGATCATCCAGAAATTTTCCAGATATGACCAAACATATATGGTGGTTATAATGTCCTCCACTAATCCTCAAAGAATGGTGATAGATTGATCTACAAGCTCTAATGTGATACTACATTTATTGATTAGAGGCAAGTTCTAGGTCTTATACATCTCTTAAGAGATTAAGTTCACCCTAAACTTAAATCTAGTATTATTTCCTACAATCTGTAAATAGATTAAGGTACTACTTGGATCAAATTTCCTCCTACGAAAGTAACCTATCTTGATCCAATTTGTTACTATATGAGTCAAAATGATAGTATGAACACTTGAGACCCTTTGGTTTGAAGAAAGCTCGAGGATAATTTCAGAAGTAGGTGATGTAGGGTTAGCAGCTATAAATGTTTCTAAGAATTTTTGTGGGCTATTTGATCTAAAGAAAGTCCTCTTCCTAGGCTTGTACTCAAGATCACTCAGATGGTTATTCAACTATAAGTTCACTATTTTCATTAGCTATAGTGGAATCTCCCCTTGCATAGGTGGTGTACGTGATAAGAAAGTGGTATTAGAAGATGTAGGGTGAGTTAGTGGATACATAGGAGGATAAGTGGAGAAAGACTTAGTTTGCTAATTGGGAATTCTCTGATATTCCAGAGGGTAGTAGTGATGACAGAAAGGAGTGTGGCTTGTAGAGCCATGAGGGAATATAGATTGCTAGACATAATATCCATAGGGGTCTTGCTAATAAGAATATTGTTGTTGTGGTGGTGACGTTCCTCAGGACTATGGGTTTTGCAATTGCTAATATTGCTCTTGAGGTTAAGGTGGAAATCTACTTGGGTAATACTATGTTGGATGGAACTACTACCTATAATTGCCTTATGAATAAGACAATCTCTTGGGTGATTGCTTTCTTGCCAATTTTGGATTCAATGTATACACACCAAATTCTTGTAGATGTGACACTATCGAACAACATCCCTTGGGATGTTCATACTAATAAATATCATATTCTTCAGCATGTATCTTTCCTTCGCCTTCTATCTTTATCTCTACTTCCCTACTCTATCTTCACCTCCATAAATTTGAGAGTAGTTTTTATCATCTAAGAAGTCAAATTTTATCCATCTTAGCTGATATTTCAGTAACATATTTTTGAATCAGCAAGGTTTTTCTTTACACCACTTTATCTAGAGGTGCTTCCTCATCTAAATCATAGAAGCATACCTCCCTTTTGAAAATGGAGGGTTCCCTATTATATTCCTCTATGCTTTCTTTCTTTTTCAACTCTCCTTCTTTCTTTACCACTTGATTATTCAACCTTTAAATTTTATGGTCTTTCATTTTAGAAAGTCTTCCTTGGGCATAGATCCCAAGAGTTTATCTAGTTTTATTTTGGTGTCCTTTTATAATGTGTTGAAGTTGCTCCCTTTGAGAAAATCCATGGCATGGGCATCAATGTAAGAAGGAGGAGTACTTGCCCAAGGCAACATTCAAAGATTTATAATTACATTGCTTCCATCCTTAGGTTTATTTCATTAAATTGAACACTCTAGAGTACATTTGGTACTTATCATTAAATAGCTCCAGCATTGTACTCCATATGTGAATGGATTCTGATTCCAATGATTAGTACCAACTTTTAGCTTCTTTGATGAGTATCATTGATAACAATTTGAGCCTTTTCCATTCATTCTCAATTTTTTTTAAGACACACACATATGAAAGGCCTATAGATGATGCTAAGGATCAACATTATATTCTCCTTTAAATTTAGAAATATTGTTCATATCAAGCTATTAATTCTACTATCCCTTTGATGCCTGGTAGGAATTTGAATTACTTCTAAAATATTAAGCATGTTTTTCATAGCCACCAATGGTTCATCATAGCCATTGTATTCATGGTGGTCCATATCATGGTTATGTCTTCTATGAGGAGACCTGTTGTGCCTCCATTCTCGATGATGCTAGTGTTCCTCTTGTGATTACGTATGTTATTGAATCCTATCATCATGATGGAGCTTTTGATCATCTCCATCTTGATTCTAATCACTCCTCCTTCTATCTCAATGATAGATCCTCCTATTAGAGTTTGATAATGGGGAGGATGGTGAAGGTGGAGGACTAGGATAATGGTATCCACTAGTCCTTCTTTTATGATCCTTGGATTATTTTTTCTTCTTTTTCTTAGATGAACAACTAGGATATGCTTACATTGATGTTCTTTGGGCTATGGACTCTATCCTCCCCTCACCTTGGTTGTTCTCCAAGTTTGATTGCAATTAGTAGTGAAGTTTGACATGCTTAATGAAAGGACAAGAATATGTATACTGAGATAGCCTTAAGAAGAAATCATGGTCCTCTTTTTGTAATTGTAGAAACTATAGCATCAATATCCTCTTGCCCTTAAAGGCTTTATGACATGCTTCCATGTGTTGATCTTTTCTGAGATGGGCTTTTGAGGGTTGATAACCTCTAGAGGTATGATCTATTACCTCATACTTTGGACCTGATGATTCAATTCCTAGCTTTACGAGATTGGCCATGACAATGGTAGAAATAGATCAATCAGGAGGTAATATAATATTACCCTTCATATTCCTCTAGTGTAACTTTTGATCCTGATGAAGAATAAAGGTGAAATCCAAATAGTAGGTATTGAGATGTGCATAGACTACTTTCAACTATAGAGGTTTCTCATTACTAGTCCATTTAGTCTTATTATGCTATTGATTGAAGTCATCAACATGGAATGGTGGTTCATTCCTACAAGAAGAAGAAATTTTAGTGATGTGCATAAAGTATATCTTGATATAATTTTATTAGTATTATTTTCTATGAAAGATGACTCATTATATTTTCCTTACAATGATTTTATATTGATTCACTATTTAACAATACTTAGTGTATTTAGCTAAACTAATTTTTTAACAGTGACACTAATGAAGAGTAGCAGGTAGATCCTATGCCCAATCATATGAATCACAGGCATTTGCACATGATTCAATCAAATTCCAAGGAATTATTTACCTAAGTGTCCAATATTCCTACATAGTGAATTATGTGGTTGTAAGTCGTTGTCTTCCTAATCTATACTTGTATTACTTTGTGCATAAGATTAAGTGTGGTTGAGGCATAGGATATTTATTTTTTATATTTTTACTATTTTTATCCTACTTGCTAAATGATTATATGAATTAACATTTAATACTTAAATCAACTAACTAATTAATTACTTCATTAAGTAACTATCCTAATGTAGAGTATCTATTCCCACTTGCCATATACATCCTAAACCTATATTAGCACTGCTAGGTTACCAAGTGTATATGATTGGGTGCACCAATTATCTACCATTGGGATTACCAAGCATTAATATATCATGATCAAAGTGGACATACCTACATTTCTTATGAACAATAACATTAGTTATTGAAGAATAAGAATTTAAATTGCATGTAAAATAAATTATTGAAAAGTTGAATTATGCTAGTCTAAGTGCTATAATGAATAGAGAGAATCTCAATTTTATTGTTGTATATGCAAATGTGTCCAAGTATATGTGAACTTAGATAAAATATTGTACAATCTCTTGAATTCACACTACTGGTACTCAAAGGAAAAATATTCTAACTTTTTTGGAAAGAAACTACAGGAATTTGGCTAAGGCTACAACCAAAACATGCCATGAATGTGAAGGGTATGTGCATTTATATAGGCAACACCCATATCAATGTCAACATACATGCATCAATGTATCATAGGATGCATTAACAGACATGCTTCGATGGGGTTGCATCAATGGGTAATGAGTCATAACTAAACAAGTTGTGATGATGGACATACCTCAAAGTAGCCCCATTGATGTATCCCTATTGATGCATGGTTAGATGCATTAATGTAGACGTAATGACACTAACACAAGTAAGGCCTATATAAATGCACTCATCACCCACATTTATGAAACTTAGAATTCATAGTATAGTGATGTGCTTATAGTTTCTATTCTCTAGAGTTAGAATATTTTCCCTCCAAGGACCCATAGTAAGAATTAAGAGATTATACATGGCTTTATTCAAATGCCTATGTACTCAATCACATTGGCATGAACGATGATATAGTTAATATTTTCTACATTCATTGTAGCACATAGATTAGTTTCCTCTTTATGTTTAGCACTTTACTCTTAAAGTAATTTATATTTATGGCCTTGAATAATTAATATAATTAATCATAAAAAATGTAAGTATGACCACTTCAAGCATAATATATTACACTTGGTAATCCCAATAGTGGATATTTGGCATGCCTAGTAATAGCTAATTGGTAATCTAATAACATTAATATAAGTTTGAAACGTGTATGACATGTGGAAATAGTTACTTTTCATTAGGATAATTAGTTAGTAGATTAGATAAGTAGTTACATAATTAATTATTAAATCTCCATTCACTCATCTTGGCACTAGAATAAAAAATATATATAAATACTTATAAAAATAGACATAATGTATCTTAACTCACATTTAACCATACATACTGATGAAGTGTCATTAAGTCGATGAGTCGACTAGGCTGTGTATACGTGGCCGCGTTGACACGGGCCTGTCTATGTAGCCTTCCTACATCGATGTGGCCCTTTTTACGTAGCCGCCTATGTCGGCCTATAAATAAGAGGGCCTTCTGCCTCATTTAGACATCTTTCTAGTAGTTGTAGTGAAGCCCTTGCATTTTTTTTCTGTAGGAGTTAGAATATTTTCCTAGTGCATGCCCGTAGTGTGATTCTTGTAATTGTATGACACCTTTATTCGAGTGTGACGTACTTGGACGCGCACATGATTGGAAATAAAGATCGAGATTACTTCATCATTGCAGCATTCACTTAGTTTTAATTGTTTAATTGTTATTGTTATTTATTGTTTTCTTAGTTAATATTTTTTTATCATCATTTACTATTCCTGTTGTTAAATGCGGAATGAGTATGACTTAATCATGAGCATTTAAGTGTGACTACTTGGTAACCCAGCAGTGTACCTAGGATCTATGCTTGGTAATCCCAGTAGTAGTCATGCACGAGGTCTAAGATGTGTGCAGACGATTAAGGGATAGATGCTCATCACACTTAGGATAGCTTAGACTTCATTTCTTATTGCTTATTAGTTTAATTAAGATTATTTTCCATTGTCTCTAGGAGTAGTTCTAGTTTAGGATCACATCATATGCCTCCCTTTGGACTAAACCATATGTGACAAAGCAAATACTAGTCTAGGTGGGAAGACATTGAACTATGATCAACTTGTAACTATCTAGATACCACAACTAGCCTGTCCGCGGAGTTCGATCGAATCGTGCGTGAATGCTTGTATTCATATGGTTGAGTGTAGGGGTATCTTGCCACTCATCATTGGTGCCATTGTTGGGGACGGTGCTAGTTATCTAGATTAGTTATATCATACAAGGTCATTGTATAGGAATTAACGATATATCTTTTAGGGAGAAATAATTACAAAAAGTTACATATGAATTCACACATAGCTTCACAACCATGCCTCTCCTGCAAGACTATGATAATGCCATACCTAATGAGGGAATTCATTGGAGAATCGAAGAATTAGATGACAATGAAGATTGAAGTACTCAACCTTATGCAGGAGTGCCCTACATTTATGAACACCCCAATGATACTCAAAAACTCTCATCATCAAACTCTGACACCTCTAGTGAGGATGAGACATCCCATAGAACGAGGACGCCTGAAAGCCCTAGGACCTTCTCAATAACTAACAAGAACTTACTTGGGGATGATTGGAATACTTACAAAATTCATAACGAGTTTTACAGTTCCTTCTCTTCCTCTACTCCTTCAACATTAGATTGTGACATGGATGACTATCTTTCAAGGGATTGGTGTAGAACTAAAAATTGATCTCACAAAGAAAATCAAGAACACCAACATAAACGAAGGCAACATCATCCCAACTTACAAACTCACAACCTACTTAGTGATGATGAACCCATACTGGCCATTAAGAGCCTAACGCCAATACAAGAGGCTGTTTGAATCTCTTGTAGGCATCATAAAGAGAGCCGTCTACCCAGGCTCGATTTAAACAACTTCCCCAATTTCTCAGGAGGCTATGACTTAGATCCGCAACAACATTTACAAGCCTTCTACGATGCCTGTACGTGGAACAACATTGATAATGGTTGGCAAAAAAATCAAGCTCCTCCCTATGACACTCATTGGCCAAGCAAAAGTATGGTATAGAGCGTTAACATTTAATTCAATATGACATTGGCCAACAATGGTAGAACTATTTAACAAAAGATATCAAACCTATGCAAGAGTGTCAGCCTTGAGGAAACAAATCCAAGAGTGGAAACAAGCACAACATGAACCCTTGGACATGGCCTTAAGAAGATATTATGCACTATTAAAGAATTGTGCAAGCCATGGGTTTTCCAAGGAAAAGCTAATGTACCATATCATTGATGGGCTACATAATGAAACAAGAGAGACCTTAGGAATGTATGCCCAAGGTCAACTATATGAACTATGAACCCATCAAGTCCAAGAGCTTATTAAGCGGGTAGCAAAAGAAGAAGGAGAAATGGCTAGATGGGAGAGTATTGAAAAACATCAATGGGGCCAAAATCTCAACTTAACAAGGTTCCATGATCATAAAAATGAGAAATCAACCTATCACAAGGAGAAAGAATCATCTTTGCCAATACAGCAATCATTAGAATAAGTTGAGGCAAAGATCAATAAGATGTTGGAATGGACGTATCAAAAGTGTGGAGAATTTATCAACATTATTGGAGATAGAGTTTTGACAACCCAAGAAGTAAGAAAAAACACTAGACAAACAGAAAGAAGGGATAAGGAAAATAAGAGCTCATTTCCAATCATACGTATGAATGCAACATATGCCTGTATGATCACCCCAAGGGCCAATGCCCAATATTGTTACATTTACATGAGCATTGGGAAAACACGTTACATCCAGAGTTTGTGCAGAGATACTGTGTTTGATCATATTGGTAACAATCCCAATCATGGGGGAGACCACCACTAAATTGGAGGCACCCTTCGTATCATCCAAACCTGAATGCATATCTTGTTCAACATCCTATTTCTCCAACTGGGTCAACGCACTTTATCTCACCACAGTACCATTCTCCTTAATACTATCAGCCCATGCCTTCAACACAACCACCACCTTGTGTACCTTACATTTCTCCTCCTAATTTTCAACATTCTTAATTTTTTCCTCCTTCTACATTGCCACCAACTATTCCTAAGGTGTTTGCATTGCAACAACAACCCACGAACGCTACTTGTGCTACTACTACCAACAGCAGTAAGAAACCCCCTCAACATCAAAAGCATCCATTCTTTAAACATGATCGTAGGAAGGGACAACACAATTCCAAGGCCACTACACCCTCCAACATAGCACAAGTCAAACCCTGTGGTGAACCCTCATCTTCGAATCCAACGCCTCATGTTACTTCATCAGGGCCACCAACTAACACTCCAACAACCATATGGCCCAATGAACACAGTCATGGAAGGAAAAATCCTGATCCTTTCATACCATCTAATGGTCCCAAATATCATAGTGGGTCAACTCGTGATCCGAGAACTACATTGTATAAATTTCCCCACTATGCTTACTACAATCAAGTGTGTGAAACCCAATGGGGTAAGTACGGCCAAGTTCCAATATTTCCAACATGCAAGCATCCCTGTCGTCATTTATTAATCCTTGCCATCCTCAACCATTTAGCTATGAGGGATATCCCCCATTCTAATAGTAAGTAGGATTAATAAATACTTTTCAGTTTCTTTAATTTTACAACTTTTTGTTTTCCAGTTTTTTATTTTTCAATTTCTTTTTCTATCTTTTTATCTTTTTATGTTTTTATAAGTAATCTCATCTATGAATAAAACACTCATGTGGCTCGTTGGTTGAGGTGTGTTCTATGTTATCAAGTCTCGAGCGATCAATTATTTGGAACAATGAGTCCATTACACCCAGTCATCCACTCTACAAATAAGAGGTTTTGTTTGAGGGTACAATGATATTCTTGACATTCTTAAAACTTAAAATTAATCTTATGTTCATTGTACCTAGAATGAATAAGGATGGACCAAGAGGGAATGATTAGGGTGTGACATCAAGGGGACTTGTGGATCTCTTTGGTGATGTCTGTGGGAGTTATCATGCAACGTGGTTGTACTAAGATCCTTGTAGATCTAATGAAAAATGGGAGTAAGAGTAATCAAAAGGGCACTTAAAAATCCAATGCTGTTCTAGGGGGTCCCACTGGAAAGAAATGCATCCATGCCTGATGGTTGGTGGCTTCTTTGAATTTAGTATTCAAAAAAAATAAAAAAACAAAGTGCCACAAAACAAAAATCACTCCTCCCTTGAAAAAAACGCCAAGTGATCGTACACCTTGTTGTTTTGCTACTCTCATAGTTGTTCATCATGGGATGAAAAAATGCAGTGTCACTTATTAAAGAAATGGACTTGGTCTTGATCTTGGAATGATGGATTAATGACACTTTAATCATGTTGTACACACAAAGTTCATTGTGCCCTGAGTCAGTTACCTCATGTCCCAATCTCTGCAATCCCTTCTCCAATTCATTCCATCTCATTGTTCATGTATTTGTGACTTGTGTCTTGTATAGCATTGAATTCATACCTCATCACGATGGTATCAACATGTTTTTGTTTTGTTGCATCATTATAGATTACATTTAACCCTTCTAGTGCCTACGGACATCTTAAGATGTGGTTACGCAAGGGCATATAGGTTGGAACCTGCTTTGGGGAGGATCCACTTGTGTGAATTTTGTAATTTGTACTTGTTGCACACCACCACATCATATTATACCCTTCAAGGACTTCATTTCCAAATCTATTCTTTTCTTTGTCATCATTTTATAAAACGTTCCTCAAAACCAGGTCCAACATTAAACTTTTAGGGCAACTTCCTTGAAAACTTTCTAACTCTAAAATCACACTAAGTAAAGAATTCAACATTTATTAAAGGCAATGAGTAAGGTATGAAATCATTGAAATTTTTTTAATAACCTTACTAATAATTAATACTTGTGTGATTATAGATGGCCCCTAAAAAAAGACAACAATGAGGACCTTCTTAAGGTGCAGCCGAACGACCTAGGGGAGGCAAAGGCCAAGGACCTCATGTAGAACATGTAGAGAAAAAAGCAATCATTCAGCATACATCATGCAACTCCTGTTCCTGCATAATCTATCCAAGAAAAGGGAGGAGAGGTTAGGGCCTGAGCCTATGAAGAGGAACAACAGCTATTTACGGCATGGCATGTCAAGGCCAATCAAGTGTTTCCGTAGCTGCTGTGTCCATGACAAGTGTTGACTCCATCAAACATTGGAACATCAGCATGGACAGCTCATAATCCTCAAATAGAAGAGGAGAAATGTCAAGTTCTTCTTCAATGGTATCAATCTTAGAATCCTGGCACGTAGGACAAAGGAAAGGCACCCATGGAGGCGCCACCACTACCGGGAACCCCATGAGTTCCACAAGTTTTATCTTTTGTGTCTCTATCTAAATTTTATTTAATTCTCCACTGTAGCATGAATAAATTTCTAGTTAGTCAATAATCCCATAGCTATCCACTATGTATTCAATTGAGCTTGTTCCTCACCTTCTTTGACTTGAGAAGAAATTGTTATTCAGTCGTGGGGGTATTATGAAGTGTCATTAAGTTGATGCATCAACTAGGCTACGTATATGTGGACACGTCGACGTGGGCCCGTCGATGTAGCCTTCTTGCATCGACATGGCCCCATTTATGCAATCACCTATCTCAGCCTATAAATAAGAGGGCCTTCTACCTCATTTAGACATCTTTCTAGTAGTTGTAGCAAAGGCCTTGCATTTTGTGTCTATCGGAGTTAGAATATTTTCCCAATGCATGCCCGCAATGTGATGCTTGTAATTGTACAACACCTTTGTTCAAGTGTGGCGTACTTGGATGTGCACATGACCAGAAATAAAGATCGAGATTACTTCATCATTGCAGCATTCACTTAGTTTTAATTGTTATTGTTCTTTATTGTTTTCTTAGTTAATATTTCTTTATCATCATTTACTATTCCTGTTGTTAAATGTGGAATGAGTACGACTTAATCACGAGTATTTAAGTGTGACTACATGGTAACCCAGCACCGCGTACCTAGGATCTATGTTTGGTAATCCCAGTAGTAGTCATGCACGAGGTCCAAGATGTGTGCGGACGATTAAGGGATGGATGCTCATCACACTTAGGCTAGCTTAGACTTCATTTCTTATTGCTTATTAGTTTAATTAAGATTATTTTCCATTGTCTCTAGGAGTAGCACTAGTTTAGGATCACATCATACGCCTCACTTTGGACTAAACCATACGTGACAAAGCAAATACTAGTCCAGGTGGGAAGATAGCGAACTATGATCAACGTGTAACTATTTAGATACCACAACTAGCCTGTCTGTGGAGTTCAACCGAAACGCTCGTGAACGCTTGTATTCATATGGTTGAGTGTAGGGGTACCTTGCCACTCATCACATACTGATAACACAAGTATAAGTTTGAAAGATAATGATCATACAACTCCATGATTCACTATTTAGGACTATAAGCAACTTAGTAAACTAAGTCTATAGAATTTGACCGGATTGCTAGTGAATTCTTGTTATTCGTATGGTTGGGAGTAGGGGATACTTGCAACTCATCATTGAAGACATTACTAGGGATTTATTCTAGCTAAGTGTGCTAATTAGTAATAGACTGTGAATTTATGTAAAGACATTGTAAACATAAAACAACAATGACTTATTATTAATTCAATAAGAAAAGTACTTGAAAAATTAAAACATTAAAGGCATACTATTTTTATATATAACTAACATGGCTTCTTGTCACAAAAATTAATATCCACCAAACATAGGAGAATCCAACCAATGATAGGGAACACCAAAGAAGCCTCAACAACTTAGAGTTATCTATGCCCATCTAAATTCTTATAATCTAGATTCTACTTTCATCCTTCATTAAGATGAACAAATGTACTAGAGGGACATGGAAGGAAAATTTATGTTGCCTCTTGATCAATCCATTTCTACCATGTTAATGATCAATCTAATCAAATTTGGCTTCACAGCACTCAACATAGAATATGAGCTCTTAAACCACACCTATAGGGACTATCATCCTACAGATGTCTAGTGTAACAAAGATCGGCACATGGAAGCATTCTATGAGGCCTCTAAGGGAAAAAGGGTCCTCACATCATTATTCTTATGATAACATAAATAGGATGAAGATTTATTTTCTAGCCAATCCCAATATATAGATTCTCCTCCTTTCTTTGAGGAGGACATCCTTCATGAACAATTACAGTCAACTTTGAAAAAATTTGGTGATGGAAAGACATGGTCTCAAGACAATGAATCCTTAAAGGATAGAAATCCTAGTCATTCATCTAAAGGTAAGGAGAATGATGAGGATTAGAAAAAAGAGAAATAGAAGGATTAGTGTAGGGACCAAAGGAGAAGTACTAGCAAGAACAGTTCACCTTGTTTTCCTTCTTTACCCTCATCATTCACTTCATCATCCAACTCTAATAAAAGGAGCTAGGGCCAAGACAAAATAAGGAGTAGTCAAGACTAGGATGAAGATGAATGGTGGTATATAGATGAAAGGAAATGTTGTTGAGATGATCAAGACCAAAGCTAAAGACAACCATAAGAAGGAGAAGAGCACCATCAAGAGCAAAGACATAGCAAGACTCGTTATAGGTGTCATAGCCATGAAAGGGGCCACCATGAATGAAATGACTATGATGAGCCTCTACTAGCTAGTAGAAATATGATTAATATTTCAAAGGTAGTGAGAATTCTCACAAGACATCAAAGAGATAGAAAGATTAAGAGGATAGATATGAATAATATTCCTACATTTGAAGGGGAATATCATGCAAATCCACAAAATCATCTACAAGCATTTCATGATGCATGTGCCTTGTAGAACATAGAAAATGAATGGAAAAATCTTAAATTGTTCACAAGGACACTCATCAAAGAAGAAAAATGCTGGTAATTGTTCTTGGAACTAGAATCTATTTGCCGATGAAGTACCACATTGGAGCTATTTAATGACAAATACTAAATGTACTCCAAAGTGCCTAACATGCAGAGGCAGATCGAAGGATGGAAATAGTGAAATTGTGAGTCCTTAGATGTGGCCTTGGGTAGATACTACTCTCTTTTGTATCGATGCCCAAGCCATGAATACTCTCAAAGGGAACAACTTTTCCATATCATAGATGGACTTTTGAATAAGACAAGGGAAATCCTTGGGGTTTATACCTAAGGAAGACTCTCTAAAATGTAGGTCCATCACATTCAAAGGTTGATAGGGTAGGTGGCCAAAGAAGAAGGGGAGCTAAAGAAACATGAAAGTACAAAGAAGTATAACAAAAACCCCTCCATTCACAAATGGAAGGTGTGTTTCTATGATTCAAAGGAGGAAGCTCCTCTTGAGGAAGTGGTGCAGAGGAAGACTTTGTCAATACAAAAATATTTCAATAGGATATCAACTGAGATTGATAAAATATGGGACTCCTTGGATGAGAGGTTTTAAATATCTCTTAATATTATAGAAGAAAATTGAAGCAAGGGAGTAGTGGTCAAGATAGAATAAGAAAGAAGGATGTAGAAGAAGGTTACTATCAGCAAAAGAGTAAGGATGGAATGGTTAAAGAGGTTGCAGATTCTAAAATAGATGATGACAAATGTGGTATCTATTAATATGAACATCCTAAGGGAAGTTGTCCAATGCTTTCACATCTACAGGAGTATGGGGAATGTGCATTAAATTCCAAATTTTCAAAATGGTAAACACCTAGGCAATTGCCTTACCTACAAGGCAACTATAGGTACTAGTTCCACAAATCAATGTATTATCTAAGTGGAGTACCTCCTCAACCTCAAAAGAAATACTAGCAATGACAACACCCACAGTTGTGGGGGATGCCACCATCATAATAGTAGTATCCTTATAGGTAGCCAAATCCTTATGTATATTATGTTCAACAATCTATATTCCATCATGACTCATCTAGCCACACCTCCTTCTCTCACCACTACTACCCTTTATAATATTATAGAGCATCTTCTCCAAGGGGGAGTCTCCATTTCATTTTCCTCCATTTCTCCTTAGTAGTCCTTGCACCATCAACTACCATACCCTTACAACTTGCTCCATCTTTTGCAAGGGAAAATTCTACCATAGCCATAGCAATGACACATTTTGAGGGCAGTAAACTTACAACTAGATATTCATCCAAGTGGTTCTAAATAGAAACCTTATAAGAGATCACTTTTCAAAATGAAAAATCCCACAAAACCCTTATAGACACCTATGGCTCTAAAATTACTCTCAAGCCACCTTCAAACAAAAAGCCCTCCAATGGGTACATTGTTATATTAGTTTATGTGGTCATTGATTGGATAAAGGCTAGCCACCTTTTTGGAAAGAGATTTAATCTTGGAAGTCCTCTTATCTATTTGCAGATTATAGGGAATGATCCATGTAAGGATCTATTGGATTTAGGTTCTAGGATGAACTTAATCTCCCAAAAAATGTACAAGATCTGTAACATGCCTCCTCTCCAAAAGAGCAATATTAGACTAGCACTTGGAGATTAGGCCATCACTATTTCTTTGGTACTAGTGGAGAACATTGTGATCACCATCTATGAGTGGTCCTATCCTACATATTTTCTTGTAATCCATGTGAATAACTATAAGGGGAACTTCCCTATCATTATGGAAAGGGCTTGGCTAAGTAACATAGATGTCAAGATGAGGATTAGAAACCTTTTCTTAGAAATATTTAAGGAAAATGAATTTTGAAAAATGAAGAAGAAGAGAGTTTTATGCATTGCATATAGCAAGATAGGTTTCCATTGTGTCTACAAAATATGGACATTAAGGGGTACATCTATCGAGGCATTCAACCATTGTGCAGAAAGGTACCCAGTGGCTAACATGAGAAAATCAAGCTAAATCCATAATATGCATGGAACCATTGGAGAGGCTCACAAGTAGCTAAATTGAAAATATGAATGAAATGGATGATAGTCAACTCTTCCACACATAGAATGAAATGAATTGGAGAGAGTTGGAAATTCTAGATCACTTCAAGAAGAAGCCCCTTGAATTGAAAAATTTACTCAAAACTTTAGAATATTCTTTCCTTGACACTGATAAGCCAATAATCATTAATGCTAACCTTGCTAAAGATCAGAAAAAGAAACTATTGAAAGTAGTGAACAAGTGGTCAACATTTTTTTACTTGGTCATATCATGAACTAACAAGGATAGATCCATGGATATGCTAGCTCCACATCTATATTGACTCTTCCATTAAGCCAAAGAGAAAATTGCAGAGAAGAATTAAACCTAAAAATTAAACAAGTTATCAAGTAAGAAGTAGAATAACTTCTTAAGATCAAGTTCATATATTTGATTGCAGATAGCAAATGGGTTAGCCCACTCGTGATTGTACCTAAGAAAGGAAAGAAGCGGAGGGTCTACATAGATTTTAGACTATTGAACATGACAACCTTGAAAGATCATTTGTTGTTATCATTTGTTGACCAAATGTTGATCACCATTGCAAGATATTGCTACTACAGCTTTCTAGATAGTTACCGTGACTATAACTTGGATGTAGATGGCACTAGAAGATGGGGCTAAAACAATGTTCATAAGTTCCTATGAGAATTTTGCATATAGAAAGATGTCCTTTGGCTTGTGTAATGCTCCTACTACTTCTCAACACATTGTTCTTAGCATCATCCAGCAATAGATTGGTAGTGGGGCAGAAGTCTTCGTGAATGACTTCTCTACCTATGCTATCACATTTGAGAAAGCCTTGAACTATCTTGAGTAAGTTCTTCAACAATGCAAGGAGACTAATCTGAAGCTCAACTAGTAGAAAAGCCACATGATGATCCAAGAAGACATTGTTTTAGAGTACCAAATTTTAGAAAAAGGGTTTGAGGTGGACCTAGAAAAGGTATGAGTCATCCAAGGAATTACTAGACAA
>MNCI01026338.1:4654-16938 GCA_015680685.1 Gnetum montanum | reverse complement strand
AGATTAGACCAACAAGCTTAATGATGCTCTTTGGGCCTATTAAATGGCATGGAAGAATGCTATGGATTACACACCATTAGAGTTGGTCTATGGATAGGTTTCACACCTACCTATTAACTTTGAAATGAAAACCTTGGATAATGTTTTGTATTTGATATGATACTACATTTTGCTCAAAAGGAGACGTTAATTAACATCAACCTTCTTAATGAAAACTATAGAATTACCTTGATTCATAGTGAATTAGAACTTTGTAATACTAATTCTTACCATGATGTTTGTGTAAGAGAGTTTGATTTCAAAGCTAGTGATATGATCCTTTATTTTAATCTACTACACTTGGTCCATATGGGTAAGTTTCAATTTCTATGGAAAGGGCCATATATCATCCACACTAGTTATTAGTCTATCACAATGCATATCTACCATCCTAATGATCTAGATAGAATCTTTTTTGTTAATGGACAATACCCAAATCGCTGCAAAGAATATCTTTTTTCTTTGAGAGTGCATAATGTTTAATTTTTGGTTTTGTACTCAAAGGTCTATTAAGGGATAGACATGGATTAGTTCTAGAGGTGAATCCTCAATGCCATCCTGAATTTTTCTTTATTTTACTTATCTACATTAATAAAGTTAGTGTGTTTAGTTAATACTTGATATTTCTTAGCTTAATGATCAATCATGCAGAATATTTTTTTTCTTAAGTACATTTGTATGTATATGAGAAAAAAAATTATTGTTCTTTATGAATGCTCAACCAATAAGCCAATGGTGGATGGATGAGTTACAGATATGATGATGATATAGGAGTACCAACTAGGTCCAAAGTTAATCCTTGATTAATGGAATGACCATACAACAAAGTCCATTCACCTACTTTTCTCTATCCATCATCGATGAACTAAAATTAGATTTAGTGAGGAGCATGGATTCACACTACAAGCTAGTAAAGTTAATGCCATTGGAACTGTGCGTATGTGGTGGATCCATGCTTGAGGGGGTGAGCTCCAAAATCCTAGAAGAATGCTTGGTTACTAATAACAAAAGGATGTTCCATCGAGGGTCTTTATGACCACTAAATGGATGTTATCGATGTAATAATATCAAGATATACATGTTACCTTGCTTGGCCAACTTGGTCTAAAGGGATTCATGATCTTACAAACCTATAAATGTCATGTGGTTAGGGATGAATTCTCATGTCATGTAAGTCAAAGACTCTAGGTAGTGAGCTAGTATTCCAATTATTTCTGTACCCTCATGCATCATCAAAAATCTCTCATAAAAAGAAAAGAAAAAAGAAAAAAAGGAGGAAACAAATAGAAAAGAGAAAAAGATGAAAGGAATATATATATATATAATAGAATTTCAATAATGAAAAGAAGAGATGATGGGAGGAGCAATGTAATCCCAAGGTTATTGGTCCACATAAATTAGTAGTTTTACCATCTTGAACCAACCATGTGATTTCTCCATTTAAACCAAAGTAAGTGATTATACTAATACCCATGTAAGCCTTTTTCATGTTCAATCTATTCCCTATATAACTTGGACCCCAATTTAATTATCTAAGAAAATCTCCTATTCCATCCATACTCATGGCCATGGAGGTTCAGAAGTCTCTTCCTTAGTGAACTTTGGTAATGTTAATTATTTCTTTCACCTAATTCTGAAATTCATTCATTTTCATGAATCAAAATTTTTTGGAATTGGGATCAATTACCATAGTAAGGGGGATTAACAAGAGGGTTTTGGTAGGGCAAAGTTTGGGAAGCCTACCATGCAAATGTGCATGGATGGAGGAAAACCAAACTAGGATCTTAACTTTTGGGTCTTTTGTGATATGTCACATTGGTTTGATTTTATCAATGGTTAGACCATGAAATAAATAAGGCTAGATGGAATTGATGGAGGTATGTATAACCTTACACTTAAAAAAGGGACTTGGGAGTCTATCCCTACTAAGTGGATGACTAACAATGAAGGGATGCATTAGTCTATCTCTTGCAACATATAAGACATGTTCATGTGCTCCATGAGCTAATTAAATGATTGGTTGGGAATTTAGTAATATTTCACTATTTTTGTCCTTTTTATTCATCTACATTCTTCACTACTTTCATTTCAATTCTTGTCCATTGTTATGTATGGTAGGAAATCAATTAGGAAATGTAGAGGATAAGATTGGTCATCCAAGGTGATAAAATCATATTTAATGCTAATGTTTCACTAGTTTTTTGGAATTCAAAGGTGTTCCATTAACAAATTTCACAAGGAAAGGAAACAACGGAGTTTTCTTTGAGGATCCACTTGTGAATCCTTGATGGTATGCTATGGTGAGCAAGTAGACTCAAGCTTAACTTTCATGATGGTGGTAGTTGCATGACATAAGGTACTTGGTTGGTCTTCTAATTTAACTAAGACTATCTTCTTCCACTTTTAATGTCTACCTATATTTTTAATTATCTTAGTTTGCTTTAGCGGGAGTGTCATAAGTTTTAGATTCTTCTTTGTTTTTTGGTTTATTTTTTTCCATGTTTTCTTTGGGGATTATACTTACCATTGTTGTTGTACATGATTTTTTTAATGGTGATTTAATGCGTAAGGGTTTCATATAATTTTTAGCATTCTTGCATCCTACCATGCTTTGGAAAGTGCACCCTTGAGCCATGAAGATAACATCATTTAGTTCCAATTGGAGAACACTTTCTTGATCCATAAACTAAAATCCTCCCTCAAAAAGAGGATTTGAAGGTGAAGGTGTTGTCTCCTAGAACTATAACCACAGAACATGCACAATACTTGGTAGTTGAATACAAACTAAAAATAATATACTAAAGATCATTCATCATACCTAAGGCATATTTAGTTCCTTAGGAATGTCAGAGAACTCTTCTTTCTATTCATCATTCCCTAGCCTCTCTCTCTCTTCTCATAGTGTTTATTTATAATATATCCTATGTTAAAGTATTTTTATTGTTATATTCCTCCACATTGATCTTGTCATGTGTCTAGTCATACTTATTGTAAATTGATTATTAAAGTTATGGAACTAGCTTTATCTAGTCATTAGGAGATGATGAAGAATCTTGTGGTAATTTGTATATAAATAATAAAATTTAGATCTAGAAAGTGTTTTAAACATCTTGTGTTTATAGTCTAGTGTGTTTGGAAGAGCTCTTTCTCCCTTGCATAAGATAATTTATGTCCTTGTTTGTATGTGCTTTGGGTTATGGCTCTTATAAGTGTGTCTAGACTCTATTAGAGTGTTGCCATGCTTACATATCTTAGAATTGTTTGGTTGATGTTGTGTTTAATGTTTGTGTGGTACATAAAGCTTAGGAATTTTCTGATTTTTACTATTGATGCCTTTAACATTAAAACATTAAAAAGATCATAAAACATCAAAACAAAAAAAATATTTATTTCATTATCCTTTTCATAAGTTATGACAACTCAACCATACTCAAGAAGGTCACAACTACATAACATGGTACTTGGCCATTAAGATTATGAGTAAAAGCCATTTTAATTTTATATATTGTGTTATACCTATTCCTTAAGGGATTATGACATGTGCGAGTTTGTGTGTGATGGGACGTGATATCCCGTCTTCCCCTGCGATATCGCATACACAATATCGTGGTGCACTGTCATATCTATAAATAAGAGATGGCTCTCCCTTGTTTCATCATCCTAGGCTAGAAGTAGGAAAACTATGGTAGATTGATCACTCCAGAGATAGAATATTTTCCATGTGCCCACAATAGGAGTCCCAAAGTGAATGGATCTTTATTCGAGCAACATTGTACTTGAACACAAGGTGTGTACGGCAATAAAGATGAGCTTTCTGGATAAACCTTGCAGTGCATGGAATAGGATTTTATTATTGTTATTTATTATATGTTATTTATTTCCTATTAATCTGGAATGAGTATGAATTGATTACCAGCATTTAAGGATGTGTATAGATAATCAAGGAATAGATGCTCATCGCGATTAGTTTCTCTCTCACCCTTATCTCCTAGTAACGCGGGATGAGTATGACTTGATTACGAGCATTTAAGGATGTGTACGGATGATAAAGGAATAGATGCTCATCATGCTTAGCTAGCTAAGTGCCTCAATATGACCACTTCAAGCATGTGCGTTACGCATGGTGATCCCAGCAACAATTAGCATTGGGTAGCCACGGTTGCATAGGTTCAGGGTGTGTATGGTAAGTGGGAACGGATGCTGATGCTAGGTAATTTAGACTTAGTTCATTAGTTAGAGTTAGTAATTAGTTTTTGAACCCTTCACCCTCTTAGCATAGGAGACATAAAACATAAAAGACTATAAAAATCATATACCTCAAACTTTCTTAACCATATACTATGACAACTACAAGTCTGGGAAGACAATGAATAATTAACCCTAAGTGTTCCAAGAGGCATGTAGGAACTTAGTCTACGAAGTTTGACTAGATTGTGTGTGCTACTCTCATATTTGTATGGTTGAGTGTAGGGGTATCTCGCCACTCATCATTGGTGCCGTTGTCGGGGACTAAGTGTTTGTGTGACAAATAAAACATAAAGGATATCACTCAAATTGTTGGGAGCCTAAACAAACCTTTGGGTTAATTAACAGAAATATTTTATAAGGGTGAAATAGCACACTAATAAAAATGTCTTCTCCTCACAAAAGTAATTCACCACCTAGGACTAATACTAAAGACAGTCAACAACATAAAACACATAACCAAAATCAGCCAAGTCCTAAACAATACAAGATAGTCTGTACTCATTCCGATAAGTATATTCCAAAATTTACCTTTATCCTCCATCAAGATGAATAACTGTGGTGGATAGATCTACAAGGTAACATCATGTTACCCCCAGATCAACTAGTCCCTAACATGCTCTTCTGTGCCTTGGCACAGATTAGCATGATAAAATTATTTGCTGAATACATTGCGGAAGACTTTGATATGAGGGATTATCATCCCACAGAAACACAACATATGAGGGACTCAAGGCAGAAGAGTTAACATACACTTTTGAAGGGCAAAGGTCCACATGTCCTTAGCGAAATAGGAGATGAGGAACCCCTTATAACGGGTTCTCTAACAAATGATGTTCCCCCTCCTAACGATGGTGAGGAGGTTGGGTATTAGAACCTATGCTCAACGATACATAACACTAGTCTGATCCCCATGAACGTCAACTATTCATAGAGGGAACAACCACTCATGCTAAGGATGGACACTTAGATCATCATAACGATTGGAGATGAAGCAGTCGAAGAGAAGACAAGAAACATCATCATGACGATGGTTCCCCTTTCTCTTCTCCTTCATCTCATCACTCACCCTCTCCTTCCATGTCTAGGCATAGCCACCATGAACATAAAGGTGAGGATAGAGGTAGGATAGATGAGATACCTCGATGGGAAGGTCAAGAGAGAGGACAAGGGTAGGGAAGTAGGGAGAGTAGGGAACCACGAAGACATCACAGGTATCATGAAGGAGATGATCATGATGAGCCCCTACTTGCAACCCAAAGTATTCTTAACATAATGGATGCTGTTAGGATTCCAATAAGGCACCAAAAGGATAGTCAGATCAAGTGTTTAGATATGAAAAATATCTCATGTTTTGAAGGGGGATACAACGCTGATCCATAGCATCATTTATAGGCATTCCACGATGCCTATGCCTTGTAGAATATAGAAAATGAGTGGCAAAAGCTTAAGTTGTTCCCAAGGAGACTCACTAAATAAGCAAAGAGTTGGTACTAGTCCTTAGAACTGGAAACCATTAGGAGGTGGAGTACGATGCTAGAACTCTTCAACGATAAATATCAGACGTACTCTAGAGTGTCCAATTTGCATAAGTAGATCCAAGGCTGAAAACAAGGTACTTATGAACCTTTGGATGCTACCATGGCCTGCTACTACACATTGTTACATCGTTTCCTGGGACACGGGTATACTTAGTGAGATCAACTTTACCACATCGTGGATGGGCTAAGGCATGAAACGAGAAGAACCCTTGAGACTTATGCCCAAGGGACACTATCACAACTTAGACCTCATGAAGTACATCGCTTGTTCGAACAAGTAGCAAAAGAAGAAGGTGAGCTACGTAAGAGGAAAAGTGCACAAGAATACAATCACAATCCCTCCCTTTGAAATAAGAAAGTGAAATTCTATGATGAGGAGGATGAGTCATCACTCGAAAAGTTGGTGAGTCGAAAAACCTTGCCGATCCAAAAATTAACAACAAAAGTATCGGCTAAGGTAGATCAGTTGTGGGATTCCTTACACTCAAGACTTGAAAGTGTTTTGAAAAATGTATAAGAGTCTAAGGATGAACAAAGTAGTGACAAAGGTAAGGCAAAGTGGAGAAATTCAACCCCTGAACATAACAAGGATAAGGGGAAAATTCTTATCTTTGATAAGGCTATGGACTCTAACACAATAGATGATGGTGGATGTGAGATTTGCCAATCTGACCATCCTAAGGGATGTTGTCCAATTATCTCACATCTACAGGAGTTTGGGGTGTATGCGCTAAATCCAAGACTCAACCAATGGAAAACACCCTGAAGGTTACCTTATCCTCAAGGTAATGCAAGGTAGTTCCACCAACCACTATCATACTATCCAATTGGAACTCCGCCATAGCCTATTGGATAGCATCAGCAATCGCAATACCCATAGTCATGGGGGATGCCACCGCCGACACAATAGTACCCTTACCAGCAACCCGATCCTTATGGTTATTATGTGCAATAATCGATTTCTCTAGGTGACTCTATGGATCACACTACTCCCCAACGTCACTACCAAGTTCAAGAGTACTTTAGGAGGACTCCTTCTCCTTTGGGAGATATCTCACACTCATCCCATCCTCCAACTCTATCCGCACCTCTTCCACTTGTAGTTCCCATACAACCTACTCCAACAATGCAAGGGGAACTCCTTACTCAACCGCAACAACGTAACGCTGCGAGAGTTGTAAATATTCAACCGGTTGATGGTTCTGATGATTGTAAAAAGAGAAGGCCTTTCTTCAGAACCTGAAGCCTAGACAAACTCTCACAACAACAAACGGTTGAGCCAATGTACATGCCTCCACCATTTAACACTTCGGAGCACCGTTCAGTCCAACAATAGAGTATGGATACGGTTATGTTAATGCATATCGTAACCAACTGGATTAAGGTAGGCCACCTTCCTAGGAAACTATCTGACCCTGGGAGACCCTTAATCTATTTACAAATCATCGGGAACAAACCACGTAAGGCTCTTGTTGACTTAGGTTCTAGAGTCAATCTAATATCATGAAAAATGTATTAAGCCTAGAACCTGCCCCAACTTAAGAAGAGCAACATCCAACTGGACTTGGCTGACCAGTCCATCATCATTCCCTTAGGATTGGTAAAGGATATCATTAACACTGTGTGTGGGTGATCATACCCAGCTAATTTCCTAGTGATTGAAGTTAACAATAATGAAGGGGGCTTCCCAATTATAATGGGAAGGCCATGGCTAAGTACAGTAGATGCGTACCTAGGGATCCATGATCTTTCCTTGTAGATATCTAAGGAAAGATCAAGAAGAAGAAAGTTTTGTGCATCACATACAGTGACTCAGAGGGTGATGACATGGAAGAATGTTTAGCATCTCTTCCATGTAATTATTGTGCCCAAGAAATACAAATTCAAAGGTGTGTGTATGTAGCAACCACACCAGTAGTAGACACCCCGTGGTTGACAGCTACTAGGAAGAGCAAACTAATATGCATGGAATGAACTAAGGAAACTCATGTTAACAACAAGGGCATAGACACATTGGAGTATGAGCATCGCTAACTTCCACTGCGCAATCTAAGAACATTAGTGGGGAAAAGCTAGGCACTATTATGAAATTCAAACAGGCACTCATTATTCAAGATCTCTCCCTTTCCATTTAGTCATGGGGGAGATGGCCACCTATGCTAATAATTAGAGGCACTTAGTTCTCTTTAGTTTTAGTTTTACACTTTTTTGTCTTACACATTTTTGTTTTACATGTTTTTGTTTTACAGGTTTTTTCTTCACATATTTTTTTAACACGTTTTTGTTTTACAAGTTTTTGTTTTACACATTTTTGTCTTACACATTTTTGTTTTACATGTTTTTATTATAAGTTTTTGTTTAACACATTTTTTTTTTACAAATTTCTTTAACTTTTTTTATTTTTGTTTTACAACATTGTTATACTTTTCCATTTGTGCATGTGTGTCATCCACCATGTAAGTTTGTCACCCAATAAGTGTTCTTCCCGATGGTATGACCTATTTTTCCTTGATTTCTAATATTTGGTTTTTACCTTTAAGATACAATGTTGATACTAAGGTATGTTCTTTTGATGTGGCAGACAATGAGTCCACTTCATCCATCCATCCACCAAAGTCTATGGTCACTCTTGGCTTGGATATGTATAGTCCCCTTTCTAATAAGAACTTTAACGAATCGATGATTAGGTACTTCTCAAACTATGGAAGGACTCAAGGTTTGAAAAGGGTGTGACTTCAAGGGAACTTGATGCATTTTTGTTGGCCGTTCTCTTTGGTGCTTGGATGTTTTCTTCTTAATTTTTCTTACCATTCCAATGTCACCCAATTATCGCAAGATGAGACAATAAAAATAAGAAGTCTTTGCATGGTGTGGTTCTCACGTATAAAAGCACAAAACAAAAAAAAACAACAAAGATAAAAGAAAAGAAAATAAAAGAAAGTAAGAATTCAAAATACACCCCTTAAATGAAATAAACTTGGGCTACAAGCACTAGTTATGGAACTAAAAATGTTCCCTCTAACTAAGGCCCTTCTCACTTCCCATTCTCTATATGTTTTATCAGAATTCAAGTGGATGGTTTGGCCAAGTGCATTGATGCGAAGTCATTGGATGTGGCTAGTTTGAGGTTGGAGTTGGAATGAGATTTGCCAAGTCACATTAATCATAAAACACAAAAGGGACTATACACCACCTTGTTCTTGGGATTCCATTCCATTCTCTTCTTTGCACACTTCTCTCCATAGTTCACCTCATTTCCAGTTGTATCATTAGTGTATTTTTTGGTAGATGCATTGTTTTCTTTTTGGTAAATTCTCACGGTTAAGACTTTAACTCTTATTCTAAAGGATATTCCCAAAGCCTACAGACTCTTTGAACATGGGATTGTCAGGGCATTAAGGGCATGGGCCTGCTTTGGGGAGGACCCACTGACAGTCCTATTTGGTGCACTAGTTAACTTCTTTCCCTTAACATTTTGTAATTAATTTTCTTTTGTTCATTTCCATCTTGACATCCATTTCATCGATGTCTTAATTGTCTCTTGTTATCCATCTTCTTATTCTTATTCTTTCTCCATTATTTCGCTACTGGAGGTTCACGATTATTCATGGGGGTATGGGGCCCAATTTTTTTGATTTTCTCCTAGCCCCTGCACCTTCGGTAGTCATCATTTATATATTTCCAGATCCGTAATCAGCCATATCACAACCCAGCTAATAGACTTACATCGAAGCAAGGTATCAATTACATGATAATTCATCTACCCTTGCTAATACAAGACTATGTTGTATGTGTAGATGGTGATCATGCAACAACGGACCAGATCCAGAAGGACCACTTGGAATGGAGCAGTGCTGGAAATAGTTATGCAAGGAGCAAGATCAATGATGCACTTATGGATGAACAACGGAAGATGCAATCTTGGTGTTGGTAGCAACAAAAATTCTCTCTCTCTCTCTCTCTCTTTCTCAGATGCCAAAGAAGGCTTGATGTTAATGTAATAAGATGTTCACCCTTGATGCCATGAACACCAGTCTGTTGTGTCTTGTAATGATGATCCGTTCACATGTCATCCCATTAGCTTCCATTAAGTCAATAATCCCATACCTACCTAATATTATTGTAATGAACTCGAGGACGAATTTTCATTTAGTCATGGAGGTATGATGGGACACGATATCGCATGGGCCACAATATCACATATGCAATATCGTGGCCATCATGATATCGTATCCCTCACAATATCACGTATTCCCCTGTGATATTGTGTACACGATATCGCAGTGCATCGGCACAAATAAGAGGTGACTCTTCCTTGTTTCGTCATCCTAGGCTAGAATTAGGAAATCTCTAGAAGATTGATCACTCCAGAGATAAAATATTTTCCATGTGCTTGCAGTACGAGTACCAAAGTGAATGGATCTTTATTCGAGCAACATTGTACCTGAACACAAGTTGTATACGTCAATAAAGATGAGCTTTCCGGATAAACCTTGCAGTGCATGGAATAGTATTTTATTATTGTTATTTCTTATATGTTATTTGTTACTTGTTAACGTGGAATGAGTATGAATTGATTACAAGCATTTAAGGATGTGTACGGATAATCAAGGAACGGATGCTCATCATGATTAGTTTCTCTCTCACCCTTATCTCCTAGTAATGCGAGATGAGTACGACTTGATTATGAGCATTTAAGGATGTGTACATATGATCAAGGAATGGATGCTTATCACGCTTAGGCTAGCTAAGTTCCTTAGTACGACCACTTTGAGCACGTGCATTACGCATGATGATCCCAGTAACGATTAGCATTTGGTAGCAACTGTTGCATAGGTTTAGGGTGTGTACGGTAAGTGGGAACAGATGCTGATGCTAGGTAATTTAGACTTAGTTCATTAGTTAGAGTTAGTAATTAGTTTCTCAACCCTTCACCCTATTAGCATACGAGACATAAAACATAAAAGACTATAAAAATCATATACCTCAGACTTTCTTAACCATACACCGTGACAACTAGAAATAAGTCTGGGAAGACAATGAATAATAAACCCTAAGTGTTCCATGAGGGGTGTAGGCACTTAGTCTGTGGAGTTTGACCGGATCATGCATGCTACGCTCGTATTCGTATGGTTGAGTGTAGGGGAATCTCACCACTCATCAGTGTGAGCATTGCACCTATCCCCAAAAGGAATTGCAATGCATGTGTGTTTGTTATCATTTTGTTCTTTATAATTATAAAATACATACAATATCATAGAATATAAAATCATAAATATTTACCTATCTTTCCCACTATGGAAACATGGGTTTACATCACATTATACATATTATAATATCTTTTTTATTTCTTAAATGCAATGACATACATGAGTGTTCTTGTTAGTCCACTTAACATTTTCTTCAAAGCTTATGATTGGATTGATCCATGATTCGAATGATATATCCCTTGCTCTAAAATTGGTAGGACCCTTATCATTACCTTTATGTTGATTCTTCCTATCTTAAATAATTTTTAATATTCCTCAACAATGGTAAGAGGCCTAAAAATAGGTGATTTGAAAGGATATCCACTTATTTCTAAGGTGTTAATGTTTCCATGTAAATATATGATTGAAAGTTTGGGTAATCAAGTACCTGAACATTCCTCTTAACTTAGACTATCAATGCTTCATACCTATTTTAGGGATTTAGGAGCAGGGACTAACAAAGTCTTAGCTTCATTATATTTAATCTTACAAGCTTATATCATTGATGATTTTTTTGTGGGATTAAAATAAAATTGAAATAAAGATGAAAAAATTCTAATGTATGAAACTAATTGAAACAACTATGAGATAGGGTTAAAACTAATGAAACTACTATTATGGCTATTATATCAACACATGGATAGTAAAGAAAACTTTAAACTAGAGGAAGAACAATGAGCACATATAAAATAATGACAACAATAAAACTTATTACTACTTTTATTACTTAAATGAAAATTATACATAATATAAAATGTTTATTTCAATCTATTCATAAGAAAGCTACTTATGAGCATACTTCACCATTTGAAAAATTTATTCCTTCTCATTCTCCCTTCTTTCTTTCTTTACTTTTCTTGATTTTTCTTGGTTCTCTTTTAATTATGATACAATAATTACATACTTTCTTATATAGCTTTTGAAGGGTAGTTAGGCTAACCATTGTAGGCTAACTTAACATAAGGATAAAATAGAATTAGCTACTAATAACATTCCATAAGAATATTATTTGATGAGTAGTAGATATTCCATACACACAACCATATGTATCATAAGCGTAGATGCACGAATTCCATGGACATCTTCAACCTAAGTAGTCTATGTCCTAGATAGTCAAACATAAGGTTACTAGTTGCTATCTTTTCAATCATCACTCATATTAATTCCATCTATATCACTAAGTTTGATTAACGTGTAAGATATCTATATC
>MNCI01026336.1:10932-29789 GCA_015680685.1 Gnetum montanum | reverse complement strand
GTGTGGTCCCCACGCATAAAAACACAAAACAAAAAAGAAAAAGAAGAAAAAAAAATGGAAAAAAAGAAAAAAGAAAAGAAGAGAAAAGCTAAGAAGCTAAAAGTGAGGATTCAAAGCACACCCCTTAGATGGAATAAATGTGGGTTGCAAGCACTGGTTATGGAACCAAAGTGTTCCCTCTAACTACGGCCCTTCTCACTTCCTTTTCTCTCTGTTGTTTCATCGGAATGGTGGTGGCTTCTCGAAGTCGCATCCTTGTTACCCAAGTGGATGATTTAACCAACTGCATTGATGCGAAGTCACTGGAAGTGGTCGGTTTGAGCCCAGAGTTGGAATGAGATTCGCCAAGTCACATTAATCATGTAACACACCAGGGGTTGTACACCACCTTGTTCTTGGGATTCCATTCCACTTCTCTTCTTCCCATCCTTCTCTCCATTGTTCACCTCATTGCCGGTTATATCATTGTATATATTTTGGTTGATGCTTTGTTTTCTTTTTGGTAAGTTCTTACGGTTAAGACTTTAACTCTTGTTTCCAAAGGACATTCCCCGAGCCTACGGACTCTTTGAATGTGGGATTGTCAGGGCATTAAGGGCATGAGCCTGCTTTGGGGAGGACCCACTGACATTCCTATTTGGAACACTAGTTAACTTCTTTTCCTTAACGTTTTGCAATTAATTATCATTTTTTGTTCATTTCCATCATGACATCCTTTTCTTGATGCCATAGTTGTCCCTTTTTACCTATCCTTCCTCTTCCTTTTCTCTTTCCATTCTAACGCTACCGGAGGTTCGCGATTAGTCATGGGGGTACGGGGCCTGATTTTTCGATTTTTATCCTAAGCCCCGGATTTTTTCGTTTTTCTTCCTAACCCCTATACCTTCGGTAGTCATCATCTATATTTTCCCAGATCCATATCAGCCATACCACACCTTAGCCAGTGAGCCTAAACCGAAGCAAGGTATGCTTTACTTAATGATTCAATTACCCTTGCTAATATATGATGGTGTTGTGTGTGCAGATGGCAATCATACAACAACGGAATGGATCTGGAGCAGACACTTGGAATGGAGCAGCGCTGAAGCAGCATGCAAGGAATGGAGTTGATAATGCGCTTACAGATGGACAACGAAAGGCGCAATCTCGGCGTTGGCAGCAACAAGACTCTTCTTCTTTCTTCTCTTCTATTCTCTCTCCTCTTTTCTCTCAGCTGCCAACTGTGGCCTGATGTCATTGTAATAAGGTGTTCACCCATGTTGTCATGAACACCAGTTTTTGTCAAGTCTTGTAATAAAGACCGTTCACATGTCATCCCATTAGTTCCATTTTCCCTAATAATCCCATACCTACCTGATATCATTGTAAGGAACTCGAGGACGAGTTTTCATTCAGTCATGGGGGTATGATGAGACGCGATTTACACTAGGCCGCGATATCGCGTCCTCTCCTGCGATATCGCGTACGCGATATCGCGTCGCGCCGCCATTTCTATAAATAAGAGGCGGCACTCCCTTCATTTCCCAATCCTGGCTAGTGTAGCGAAGCTCTGGCAGATTGATCACTCCAGAGTTAGAATTTTTCCCCATGTGCCCGCAGTAGGAGTCCTAGAGTGAACGGCTCTTTATTCGAGCAGCTTGTAACCTGAACCCAAGTTGTGTACGGCAATAAAGACGAACTTGTTTGGATAAACCTTGCAGCACGTGGTTTCATTTATTGCTTTCTTTCCTGCTTTCCTAGTGCGTTCAAGTACGACTTGATTACGAGCGTCTACGGACGTGTACGGCTAGTCAAGGAATCGGCTGCTTGACGCAATGCATGAGTACGACTCAATTACGAGCATTGGATGCTTGGTAACCCAGTAGCGTATTCCAGGATTCTGCGCTTGGTAACTCCCGGGTCTAATGTGTACGGCTAGTTGAGGAATCGGCTGCTCATTGCTAGGCTAGATCGTGTGATAAGTACGACTTAGTTACGAGCACCCACGGGTGTGTACGGCTGGCTAAGGAATCGGCTGCTTATCACACGTAGGCTAAATAGGTGCCTCAGTACGACCACTTCGAGCACTTGCGTTACGTGTGGCGATCCCAGTAACGATTAGCGTTTGGTAAGCTGCAGTTGCATAGTTCAGGGTGTGTCCGGCAAGTGGGAACGGATGCTGACGCTAGTTAATTTAGACTTAGATCTTAGTTAGAGTTAGTTTAGTTTTCTCAACCCTTTCTCCTGGTAGCATAGAAGATAAGCCGAAAATACCAAAAAAATCACATACCTCAGACTTGCTTAACCATACACCGTGACACATACAAGCAAGCCTGGGAAGACAACGAACGATTAACCCCAAGTGTTTCTTGTGGCGTTAAGGCATTTAGTCTGCGGAGTTCGACCGGATCGCGCGTGTACGCTCGTTTCGTATGGTGGAGTGTAGGGGTACCTCGCCACTCATCAACAATTACATTTTAAATTTTTCATAAAATGAAATAAAGCAAATAAGGGTATCAATGTCGTAAGATGTGAGTTGAAGGTTTCCAAGTAGCCATTGGTAAAAAAGATTAAACTTTCAATGGTAAAAAAGGGAAAGTTTTCAAAGTTTCCAAATTACGAAGTTTCCAAAATACAATTATCAAAATCTAAGTGGAGAGAGATAATTGAGATGGCCATAGAAAAAGTCCACGATGCATGCATCATGATGCCCAAAGATGTAAATGATCTTTGATCATCGGTGAAAATTGATTTGGGTCAATGTCGGTGGCATCCCTATTATGCATTGTTACCATAGGTTGGTAGCTCAAGCCTTGGCTCATCATGAATTCCATGTGAGATGGTTAGTTCACATACACTAACTTCACATAGGTGTCTACGTCCTAGTCCATGATTCAACAATCACTAATCTCTAACCTTCGTACCTCCATTAAACAACATGGAGAAAACATTATTAAGTCACTGGAGCCATGCTAGGAGGCATCCTATCCACACTAGTTAGCGTGGCCCAATGTGGTTGAATGGGGCATGGCCACAAGATACCCAACATGACTACCAAGTTGACATATCATGACTTTCACATCTTCCTAGAGCCTCTTGCAATTAAGAATCAACAAAAGGTAAGTCAAATTTTGTGCTGAACCCCTAACCACGCTGAAGAAGCCCCCACCCATGCTAGCTAGCGTGGAAGAAGTTTATTACCATTTTTAGTAATACATGGACACACCAAGAAGCCTCTAACCTGCCCGTTCAAAGACAACAAAAAACTGGAAATTGGCCAAACCCCATGCTCCACCCATGCTGGCCACCGTGGGTCTAGCATGGGTGACACAAAGAAAACCCATAGGATGTTCACAGATACATCAGGTTGGTTCCAAATTAGACTACATTGACCCCCTAGCATTATTGGTGCTTTTTATGATATTGAACTTGCAAAGAGGACAAGTTGCATTGATTCATAGCATCTGTCAATACATGTACAGTTAAAGTGATGGCTGCGAAGTAACTCACCCAACTCCACACTGAAATCATAAGCAAATAGGCAGATGCAGCATTCTGCATCCTCAGCTAAAAGAGCGTGCTCATTGGATAACTCCCCATTATACAAACTCACTATCCATCCTACAGGCCCTGAATTTTCTCCATGGATCTTGTATGAACCTCCAAGTGAACGAAAATTTATACTTTGGCCAAAAGCTAATATCTCCTTCTGATGCGCCCTCATGATCTGCTACAACGTTTAAAATTGCAATGATGCATGGTAGGCAACAACACATAGCTATACCAATATCCACTTCCAACACCAAATCTTAGCTTCCTGTCGTTCCCACCTCCTGCAGCCGCTCTCAACAACCTGCACACAACCACCTGCACACACCGTAGTCACTCTCATCTACTATCATTTGGCTATCCACGCTTGTCGTTCCCTACCCTACTTACCACATTGTCTAACCTCCTATTGTGCATCATCAAAACCTATGTATAAAATGATTTGGATTCTTGGAAGTGAGGAATAAGGATTTGCGATTCAATTCATATTCAGGTACGCAAGCAAATGCAAAGATTGGGGCTGGGTTTGCAGGTGGGAATGTGAATTATAAAATAATAAAATATTTAAATTAAATATTTGTTTTACATTTTACTACTATTAAACATTATTTTTAATTTAAATTAAATTAAAAGATTTGAAAGAATTTTAGGCGCTGTTCACACTCCCCCTTTCCAAACGTAATGTTCATAAAAATTTTATGGGATTCGTGTGTGAATCTCCGGCTTCCGAAAATGTACGGTTCGTAAAAATTTTATGGAATTCAAATCTCAGATCAAAACCCTCTTCCAACCAGCCCTACAACCTTACCACCACAGTGCACTAGGTTGTCTTGCCTCCACATCCTGCCCTACTCTATGTTGCCGCTGTGCACTGCATAGTGGCCGCCTGACATCGCCATCTAGGCCATTTTTCCTTAGCGCAGTGACAATGAAACCATCATCCGTGGTAGGATACCCTCACTACCACCACGCAGCCGTGCTCTCCTCGCTACTCATGTTTCCTTGCCGTGATCCCGCAGCCTGCACTCCTCTGCTGCAATGCTATAGCACCCTGTAGTTTGCTAGCCATCTGGCAGCCTACCTCCCTCTTGCCGCACAATCCCGCAATACAAGGCAAAGCCCCCTCTCATGGACCTACGTGGCCGGCAAGACACATGACGATAAAATTTTCATATTTAGTTAATCATTTCTAGTTTTTATTTTATTTTATCATGTAAGAATGCGTACTTTCAGCTTGGTCAATTTGGTATCTAGTTTGGAAAGGGGCAGAAGAACCACCTTCTCAGCAAGTTTTACCCCATGTTTTGACCCTGTAATCACCTAGAGTAGGTTATCTCCAATATAAAGTATATATATAAAAACCTTATTAAACATATATTAAAGGATCTTTGCATGTGGTGTCACCTAGTTTACCATATTCCATTTTGTGTTATTCAATTTTATCCCACCTTTACAATGTTTTTACTCAATCTTACCTTGTTTTATTAAGTTCTATCTTGCATTTGCCTTATAATGACCCTACTTGTGAAACATGCCCCTACCATGGCCTGCTAAGGTTTAAAACTAGCAAAATGGCATGCCAAGGCCTTAAACTGGAACACATGGTCCACCATGGCCTTAAACTGGCAATTTGGGGTACAAAGGCCTAAAATTAGCAAAAGTGCACCCATAGTTGACCATGTTTGACCTTATGTTGTCTTTAACTCATACCTTATAGCCTTTGTTAATGAAACACCACAAAATTCGGAGCTTAGTACTTGTCTAACACCAAGCAGGTCCCTGGGACCCCCAAACGACCACAGTTACGTCGGGTGTCAAACACGGCAACTTCGGAAGTCAGATGCTCAATTTTCACTAAGAATGCAATTCCAGCATATACGCCCAAGTGTACGTTCACAGTGTATACTCTTGGCGTACACACCCAACGTACACACCTCACATGTACACTCAGCAGGTACAACAGATGCATACGCCCAGCATGAAACCTCCAGAGATGACATGAAAACAGTACTACAGAGCAAGAATTTGGCACAAGGCAGCAACCATCAGCGTATACGCCCAGCGTCCACAGCATTCCCACCCGAGTTCGCATACGCCCAGCACATCCAGCGTATACGCCTGCCTGATACAGCGTATACGCCTAGCAGATGTAATATATTGTATATTTGTAAATCTTATGCTCCTGGTCAATGCGCCACGTGTCTCCTAACCCAAGTCTAGCGTAACAACCGATATAAAAGCCCCAATTTCCCACTTGAACTAGGTCGGCTGGCAAAATCCGAAATCATACCAAAGAGCAATTACGCTGAGAACCGGAGCACAAAAACCTCTTACGCTGGACAACCTTGTACGCTGAGCATACAGACTCTATGCTGCGCTTATAGTGCGATCTAGCCGCAGTCGTCCTTGCATCCACCGGGGCTTTCGTCTGCCTTGTGTTCCACTCACAACTGCATTTGACCAGTGCATTGTACTTTCATTCTATAACGCCATTGTTACATTTTCTTTCTACAATCGTCTACAGTTTGGATTAATTGTTGTACGTGTTCTATTTACGTCTGTTTACGTTTATGCTCCGCTTGCATTGGTTATATTGTTTACGCTCCGTTTACGCTCGCTACGCCATTTACGTGTAACCCAGCGTACAACACTTCAGTGTACGTTTGGTAAATCCTTGTCTGATCCGCGTGCAGACCACCCAAGGTACTCTGCCTTCGTGCATTCCAGCTCGCCCTCAGGAGAAGGTAGGGTCTTCTGTATGCGTCCTGTGATCTCACAGCCTCTGTTTCCTTCCAGCCGGAGATTGACGATTTCGGGCAGTACAGAAATTGACGCTACAAGGAGGGCCTCCGTCTAAAACCTTACCTTCACGCCCCTCAGCGTCTACGCTGATCAGCGTTTACGCTGCCCCGTTCAAAACTCACTCTCTACAAGTTTTCCAGCGTCTATGCTGCCAACTCCATGTGGACTCTGTCCACAGAAACCCCAGCGTCTACGCTGCCACACGCACGCTACACATTTTACGCTGCAGATTTTCCTTACACCGCACATAAGGCTGTAAAAGTTTACACTGCATATTTTACTTACGCTACACATTTTACGCTACGTTGTTGTCCATTTACATTGTACGCTCTCTATGTTGTAGACCTCGTCTACGCTATACACCAACTTTATCCCTGCTATTCTGTCTACGCCGCACTCTTTGCACCATACATTCTGTTTACGCTGCCATACGTTATACCGCATTCTATACGTTGTAACCCTATTTTACATTCCACCCTGATGCTGTATACACTGTCTAGCGTATACGTTGTACTCCCTACGCTGTAGACTTGTCTACAATGACCCTATATGCTGTGCCCATATATGCTGTATACGCTGTCCTTATACGCCAACAGTTATACGCTATACGCTGTACTTACACTAGTTTCATGTCCCTACACCGTGTCACACCCTCAACAGATCATCATGAATCCTGTAAACACTACCGCTACAACCACTCAAGTCACCAATGTCATGGGCACCATGGCCGTCCGCCAGCCCGCGGCACAACCCACAGCGGGGCCCCGCCGGTCCCTAAGGTTGCAAGGGAGGAACCCAACCTCCAACATTATAACCCAGGACCAGTACAACTTCATATGTGTGAATATACAAGCTGGTCTGGCAGTAGATCGAACAGAAATGGAGGTGAAGAGGAAGTTCAAACTCTTCTATAGGGGGGGGACGCGAGTTCATCCCCTTTCCATACGATATAATCCTTGTTCCAGAACAGTACTCAGAGCTCGTTACATGACTCCTCCTACAAAGGAGCCAGCCATTGGATCAGCCTACGGTAGATCTCCAACCGGAAGAGGAGGACGAGTTCACGGCCCAATCAGAACACGAGGACTCCTATCACACCCTCAGTCCACAAAACCATGTCAACCCCATTTTTCATTTAGACACATGGGAAGTCATGCCCCTCCAACCCCTCAGACTCACCCACGCACAAATGCCTCTGTCGTAAACATCCTTATTTGCTCATGTTCCACCTCTGACTGATCTGCAATTCAGCACGCTCCCTCTCGCTATCATCCCCGATGCAGCAGCCGGCCCGTCCTCGCAAGCACCACCCCCACACAATAACATGGGAGAAACGTTCGTGCCTCGAGTGATAGGGATGCCACATGTGATACCAGCATCCACGTCCGTCCACTACATTCCCCACATCCAAACGCATGGGCCCCCTTGTACTGTTGTAACCCAACAGGGGGTCCATCTGCAAAACCTAGCTAGACAATGGGCAGCGATGGACACTCAACCACAACAACACCAACCTCCTCACTACAACATACCATCCCATATAGTTCAACCAGCCAATGTTCCCCCAGTACAGCCGCAACCACAGCAACAATAGCCTTTCCCCTATAACCTGTCGTCCCTAATGCCACCCCCTATAAACGTGTCACAAGCACAACCCCTGGCCACACAACTTTTGGCCTTTCAACCTATCATACAACACTCTAACCTGTACAATATACCACAACCTCAAGTTTCCATGTAACCGAGTGCCCAAGACTGGGCAGACGCCAAAAAATTAATGCAAGAACTTATCGACGAGGTAAAGCGCCTCAAAACAGCTGCCGACGGAGAGCTGAAGGTAGTGGATTTCTACCACGATGACCCCATCAACCCGTCCATTCCGCCTCTAACCTTGCCCAAAGGCATATCATTTCCAACACTAACTAAGTATAATGGGGAGATGGACCCCAATGCACATCTCATAATGTTAAGGTTAGAATGCGTGTTACTCCAGGCATGGCCCCATGCCATCTTGCGAGTATTCCCTATGTCCCTTGCCGGAAGAGCACTCGATTGGTACCAGGCCTTGCCAAGGAACTCTATATTCTCCTTGGAAGAGTTGTTACACCAGTTTGTGATCAGGTTCAAATATAACTTGAAACCTGAGGCGACATTGGATAGCCTTATACAGGTTAAGCAAGCACTGCTTGAACCTGTGCAGAAATTCATTCAGAGGTGGAGTGCTGCTCTCAACGAGCTACATGAGCCAATCTCCCAAACATACCAGCTTACTATTCTAGAAGGGGCCATTAACAACTTTTTTAAATCCAATTTGTACTATCTTAACGCGCGTAACCTTAACCAAGCTTTTGTACAGATCAAAAACATAGAAGAGGTGGCTCAAAACAGCCACGACCCTGCATACTTAGCCTTTAAAAATCAACACACTAAAAAAGACAGAGAGAAAGCTAAAACAACTATAGTAGCGATAGAAGGAGTGCAACAAGCAAACATGGCACACCAAAATAAACCGCCTATACCCCCTACTAACTATAATAAACCTAGTCCCACAACCGCAATGGAATCGTCATCATCACAGAACCCAACAATGAACCGTATGCGAAATTTNGAGCTACATGAGCCAATCTCCCAAACATACCTGCTTACTATTCTAGAAGGGGCCATTAACANAACATAAATAGTTATCCCCCGCGGCCATCTAGAGACATGACCGGTTTNACCTTAACCAAGCTTTTGTACAGATCAAAAACATAGAAGAGGTGGCTCAAAACAGCCACGACCCTGCATACTTAGCCTTTAAAAATCAACACACTAAAAAAGACAGAGAGAAGGCTAAAACAACTATAGTAGCGATAGAAGGAGTGCAACAAGCAAACATGGCACACCAAAATAAACCGCCTATACCCCCTACTAACTATAATAAACCTAGTCCCACAACCGCAATGGAATCGTCATCATCACAGAACCCAACAATGAACCGTATGCGAAATTTCGAGAGGAAAGAACCCTCTCAATATACGCCTCTACCAATGAAGCCATCCCAACTCTTCGATCAACTCCTGAAAGCTGGGTTAATGAAACATAAATAGTTATCCCCCGCGGCCATCTAGAGACATGACCGGTTCTGTCAACTCATTCAGGACTCAAGCTTAGCAACGCCGGATGAGCCTCCAGTGCCCAAAGGCTTTAGAATTTATCGCTTCTGCGATTATCATCAATGCAACCGGAACGACACGGATTACTATTTCACCTTAAAACAGGACATACAATGGATGATCAATGATGGCCAAATCACCTTTGACGAGGCCTACCCGATCCAACCGTAGAATCAAGCTATGGGGGTGTATACAGACCCTCTGAACACCAAAGAGGCATCGTACGTCATCAATACAATCTACCTTGACGATGATTCCGAGACACCCAACATTAACACCATCTACCCTAAGTGTACACAACAAACATCTAACAGGTCGTTTATAGTTCGCGTCCCTGCTCCTACGTCCACATCCATGCCCCAACCACCGCATGCCCCACAACGGCCATATGTTGTTCAGGTGCCTCCAGCTGTAGCGACGTCTAACACCATGACACGCGACAAACCATACGTGGTGCGTGTCCCTCCCATCATTCCCTCAAATGCACCAACCCCTTCTACTCAGCCTGCCTCTTTCGTAGTCTGAGTACCACTAGTAGTCGCGACAGCGGAGGTCCAACCTCCGCCAAAACCAACCCCGTATGTCGTTAGGATACCTAAAATTCCTAATGATTACCAAGCCTCCACCTCACAAACGCAAGGTGAACCTAGCCCTTACATCATTAGGGTACCCAACCAGTCTTCTGACCAATCACATCCAACTGTCCAACCGCAACTCTCCCCAGCTCCATATGTGGTAAGAATCCCCAGGCAACCCGAGGCTCCAAGATCAACCCCACCTCCACACCACATACGAGAACGCTTAGCAGATAGGCTTACACGTGAACGTGTGGAGAAGGAACACCAACGGCTAGCTATGGGGCCACCTAAGCCCACTCCACTTAACTTCGTACCCATGTCGTAACCTAACAACCCACCGAACGTAGGCAACGAAAGTGAATCATCTAAAAAACATGAACCATCTAAATCAATGGCTCCGAGCAAAAATGACAAATCAACAAAACACGAAATAAAACTGTTGGGCCCAATGGACCCAGTCATCATCGATAAAAACATCCACAACAGTAGAGACTTTGCAACAGCTTTGACACAAGTCACCCAAGCATTGAAGCAAAAGAACACTTCACTAAGCTTGTATGACCTGGTTCTAACATTGCAAACACATCGTGAAGCTTTGGTACGTATGTTGACGTTGATCCCAGTAAGCGAGGACTTGCCTCCAAACGAACCCTCCGTTCACGCGGTAATGTACTCGCCTCATGGGACCACTCCTAAACTATTAATCTTCCAAAATGATAATATTAAGATGGACAAGAAAATAGGGGAGGTAACAACAACCCCCATGTTGATAATGATACGCATGAACCAGTTCAAGATACATAGGGTCCACGTAGACGATGGAGCCGCTACGAACGTGGTACCATACTCAATCATTGAACAACTAGGGCTGACGGAGTCAATCAAACCGACTGCGACTACATGTTTAAAATCATTCAGCAGGTCATGCGTGATGGTCAAAGGCATAGTAACCTTAGACTTCATAGCGGGGGATCAATTTCCCACGTCCGCTGATTTCTTAGTGGTCGATGAAATGCTAGGATTCAACTTAATACTAGGGAGACCCTGGTTGGCCCAACTAAAAGTGGTCTCCTCCCCTATACACCAAGAGATCCACCTGCCTTATGAAGGCGGTGAAATCATTATACACGGGGAGGCTGCTACACCTATCATTTCATCACACGTAGACATGGACCAAGGCTCAGAGGTCGAGCTTGAGAAGCCTAAACAAAACGATAAAAATGCACGACAACTGGTAAGCAATAAGCCTTTAAACACGAAACAGGATCCACCTAAAATAGAAACACCTGCATCTAGCATTGTACACGTGCCATCTCAAATAGAAACTAACACAGAACTCATAACAAATGCTGAAACATCTGAAAACACTAACACAGAAGCAATTCCATCAGACGTCCCTTGGGCCGAATTACCATTTAACGTAATCAGCGAAGGGGATGCTGAATACAGAATCATACCCGTTGACACATCGCCTAACATTAAAAGGAAGAAAATTAAAAAATTACTAAAATAATACCATCTCAACTAGTTCGAAATGACGTTAAACTCTAACAACTCAAAAACAAAACACAAAAAAAAAACAAAAAAAAAAACAAAAACATTAAACTACACTCCCTATTCGAAAAGACGTTAAACTATCATGTCCACAATGACATAAAACTAGCCATGATCAGAAATGGTCGGTCAACCAAGAAACCCATCCACGTTATCTGATATATTACTTGCTTACAATTGGGCCCGAAATGACCTTAAACTATGCATAGAGGCCCGAAATGGCCTTAAACTAGATCATACACTTGTGCTTCGTTACTCCTCTTGTAATTACATCCACATATTACACTTAGAACAAAAAAAATAATATAAACCTAAATATTTTACATTGTCGTGTCGTGTGTGCAACCAAACTCAAAATCAACAAAAGATATTTATACATGCAATGTTGTACAATTATATGTGTCAATTGTTTCTGTTCATCTCAAAGTTTTCAAGTTACAATTCCCGTATCAATTTGAGTCAGCATAGTTCCGAAGATAAAACTAAAAGCTAAAAAAAAAACAAAAAAAACTAAGCATCTGGAACAGGAGGATCGTCCCCTTTAGATCCACCTGCATCAGAGGCCTCAGCTCCACTGGAGCCAGCTTCTTGAGCATCATCGCCACCTTCACCCTGAAAATACAAGATGAGCCAACCAATGTAAGAATAAGAGAGCGTCAAAATTTTAAATATCCTTTAGCAAATCAGTTTCACAATGACAAAGTACTTACCATAGGAGATCTCGCCAAACCGAACTCCAATCGATGAAGGATTTCTTCCTCAGAAACACTAGCCCAATCTATCTCACCAAGGCCTAGGTCGAAGTCTGCCAAGGCCTTTCCCTTATCAACAGCCGACCAGACTGGACATTTCAGAGGAAATTCACCCACAGTAACTTCCCCAGAAGCAGTGGTAATAACCCTCTTAGGAGATTCCATCTCAACTATGGTGTTCTCCGCAAAGGTATCGAATGGAGAACGTAAGCCCAAACCCTCTATGAACATCTCAAGTTGTCGTTTCTCTATTGAAACTTCTTTTAATGATTTCTTATAATGGTGCTTATGATTTTTCTCATCTTGGCCCCACTTACGCACCTTGGAGGCAAATGCCTTCCAATCCTGGAACTTCAGATTCAATAGGTCTATCTGGGCTTTACGTTCCGCGAACCTCTGAGTTAGTGACGCATGGCGATTTAACAAGTTCCAATATCTATTGTACGTAATTTCGGACGTTCGCCAAGAACTATCACCTGCTAATCGAGCTGAAGCGAATTCATAATGAGCTTTGAGATCATCGCGTTCAGTCAATAACTCGGAGACTTCCTTCTCCTTTGTCTAGATTTGCAACCATAGTTGTTCGATGGATCGCCTACAAGTCCACACCAACTTGGCGTTATGGACAAGGCTTTCCGCCACCTCATTGTAAATCAACCTTGGTACCTATTCCACCTCTGGGGGTAATGTAGCCAAATTATCAATGCTGATCGTCTCAGCAGGATCCCACCTTAACTTGGCACCTATACGTACGAAAAGATCAAATGATAAGGCAACAGAAATAGGGTGTGACACTCTAAAACGACAAGCCATTTAAAAACATTATACCTATTTCGGGGTCAACCTCTTGAATTCGTTTAACAACTTCTTCCACGATTCCAGCCACAAAATCCATCTTACTTGGCATTTCAGACAAAGTAAATGGCTCACGGGTGCGGGAACTAACCTCAGCAGTCCTCTCAGGGGGAACCTTCTTCATAGGTACATCCAAGCGCACCGCCCTGGTCTTGCTGCCTTCGTCTGAAAAATGAAAACATGAAAATAAAATACCGCAGGAATGACAACTAACAGGGCAAGTTGAAATAAGATAAAAAGAAAACATACCATGCTCCTCGTCACCTTCTGGAGGATCACCTAAATCCAAATCCCCCTGAAGAAATCTACGGAACATTTGTTCAACACCGCCCTAGTCATCCAATGGTTTAGTTTCGCCAGTGTCTCCCTTTAGTTCCTCCATCCCTCCTCCCTGATCCTTATCAACATTTTCCTCTTCATTATTCTTCTCTATATTCGTCTCCTCCTCCTCCGTAATGGTTTCCAGTGCCTGCTTCCTCACTTCTCGAATCGAGCCAAAGACGTTAGCGACATGTAAGCGATCGAATGGAAAATTATGGAACAAACTAAAACAATAAAACAATAAGCTGGCAAAAGTCTACATACTGGGCATCTTGAATCTTATGCGCTTCACTCGCTGCTGGCTCACATTCGAAGCTTCCTCAGTTGCACGTTCATGTCTCTTCAGCTTTGTTTTGGCCTGGCCCATAGTTTCTTTAATCACCCACTCAGCTCTTCTTGCAGTGAGGGGTACATCATCCGGCTCTAACCCCAGGCTATCGCGAGTATGAATGGAGGTCCTCGATGATCCCCTGGTCATAATAGACACAAACTCATCAATGCCTTCAAGCACATCCTGGGACTTGGCTGTATCAAACAAGTGGTTGATCCACGGGCGGGATAGTTGACCCTAATTCCGTAGAACAAACTTGTTACCTGCCCGGACTACCAAAAACTCGGCAAAGCAAAGAAGGTAACCGGTGAAGAAGGCAAAGGTGAAGTGGGATTGCACCTTGACATTCAAGCACAACCGCACTATCTCTTTGTGCATGCCCGACAACAGAAACTCAGCCCAGTTATAGCGCATGCCAGTTTCCATGATAGTTTTCATAACGTGCATAGCCTCAACCCCAAGGGTCTTCACCTGAGAAAGGGTTTTGGGAAATACTCATGCCCTAAACAGGGGATACAGTTCATTCACCTCTTCAACCTTCGCCTTCCCCTGCATCGGGAACCCCTTGGCACCCCTGGCTAGGCCCAACCAGTCCTCCAACTTGCACACCGTATGGAGCTCTTTATGAGCTCTGTCTAAGACTACATTTATGCCATCTTCCAGTACCCTAAATAAGTTTGAGAAAAACTCGAGTGACAGATGAAAAACCACCTTAACACCCTTAATCCGGGCGCTGTAGTACGAGATAGACTCATTAAAAGAATCCACGATCCAAATCATTTTCCCTATTGATACATCAGGACTTGCGGCCATGAGGAGCTCCATAAGGCCAACATTATTCAAGCAGTGAACGATAGATGGTGAGGCATGGTTACGCAACCACTTCTGAGCCTTATTCACCTCCCCGAACTTCATTGACAATGTTGTCTCAGTTTGCCTGGTTGTGACAGGATCCCCGCTAGGAGGTGCATCAACTGCAAGCGAAATATAAGATTGTTGTATCAGTTTAACCTTCGACAGCTAAAACACGTTAGCACATCAAAAATACATTGTCATTTACCTCTCGTAGACTTGGATGTGCTTTCTGGACCAGAGTCACGAGGGAAAATTGGCCCCTGGTTCGACCAATCTTTACCCAGCCATCCACGGGCTTGGCACAGTGCCAACGCTCTAGAGAATCATTGGTGAAAATAGATAATATCCCCCTTCATTAGACCTATTATAGTTTTACGAAGGGTAGGACCTGCCATAAATTCCTCTAGAGCGGTGCGAGTTAAGGCGAGTCCATCATCTTCGACACATATTCCGTCTGCATTAACTTTTGGCCTACAAACAAGCGAATATCAAAACTGAGGCAAATGCCAAACGCCAAAAAGAAGCGATGAACTTGAATGGTCCTACTTGCCTACTCAGTACACTATGCCGGGAGGGTTCTGGAATAATGTATGCATGCACGTCACTAAAAACAAAGTATTATCGAGGTAGTCCTGCCCTCGTGGCAATCGGGCCCACACACTTGCTAACGGGCGTGTGGACTTAGGTCCGCGGGAAGAACCATCCTCATTTGTAAACGACCCCTCATCGATGTCTTCCATGAAGACAACGACATCCTCCACAGCTCCAGGCAACATTGCCTCAAGTATGCTCCATGCCACCAGTTCATTCAGGTGTGACCAGATAACTACCTCAAAGTTGTCCAATATGAGGGACAAGAATGCAGACACACCTGCTCTGAACCAAACCCTGTTGTGTTCCACGGTTAGGTCTGGGACAGGCTTGTTTGCATCCATGGGGCCAAACCATGTTAACACCCCAACAAGCTCAACCACGAGGAGAAAATGCTTGGTGTCCCTGTAAACAACCAAAGTACCAACATAAAATCAGCTACATAGCAAAACAACGCAAAAAACCAAGGCTCACATCGTAGACTAACACTTAGAAAAAATTTTCTAACTGTTTACGCCTAGTGTATACACTGTCAAAACCTAGCGTATACGCTATTGAAACCTATTTACGCCCAGCGTATACGCTGCCTGACCCAGCATATACCCTCACAATTAACTGTTTACGATGATGCCTGAACCTCTTACCCTCAACGTATACGCCACAGAAGTGGCCAGTGTAAATAGTCTATGTTATACATTGAGCAAACAGTTTACGCTAGAAACATGAAAAAGAAGCCTACACTGCATCATACTTAAAAGAATAGCTATGTACGCTCAGCGTATACGTCGTCACAATGAAAACAGAACTTACGCTGACAGAATAGAAAAACTACGCTGATAAAACTTCGCGCATAGAGAATTTATTACGTTGTGGTTTACGCTGATATAATCATGCAGGAAAAGCGTTTACCCTGATAAAACTGATTACGCCCTGACAGTCTACCCTAACCCGACTTTATGCTATGAATTTACGCTCGGCGTATATGCCGAAACCCTCTACGCTAACCTGTTACGCTAGGCATATACGCTAGGTGTATATGCTGGGCGTATACGCTGAGACTGTGTACAAGACCGTCTATGCTATGAAAGTAATAAATAGAAATAGGATCAGAGCCTACCTGTGTGATGTTCTAGGCCATGATGGAATCCTTGGCCGAGGTAGGCACTGCAGCATAGGTTCGCTCTCCTCCGCGAAGGTCAAGTCAGGACTCTTCCTCCCCTGCCCTTCCACCTCCTTGCCCTTGCCCATCTTGGTGTCTACACTGGGGTTTAAGTTTGGCATCTACGCTGGGGTTTAAATTTGGTGTCTACGCTAGGGCTTGAGTTTGGCGTCTACGCTGGGGCTTGATTTTGGCATCTACACTGGGGTTTAAATTTGGCATCTACGCTGGGGTTTAAATTTGGTGTCTACGCTAGGGCTTGAGTTTGGCATCTACGCTGGGGCTTGAGTTTGGCGTCTACGCTGGGGCTTGAGTTTACGCTTACGTTAGGTTCTGCAGTTTACGCTTATGCTCACTCAGTCACTTACGCTCAGAAATGCAATGTAACAAATGAAGCTCCCCCCCCTTTATACAGCACTCCGCCGTCTCTGCCGCTACCATTTACGCCTCCATTGCTCCTTTTTTCCATTTATTGCCTTTTTACTTATTTTTCGCTAACCTTTTCCTAGAAAAAATATTAAAAAATAGAAATTATTACATCCTGGTTCCCCCGTGGACCCCATTTCATACGTATATGCCGAACATTCTAGCGTAAGCTACCGTTAAACTACCATTACAGCTCAGTATGGCCTTAAACTGCCACCTATGGCCCGGTAAGGCGTTAAACTACCATGCGTCCCGATGTGACGATAATCCACCATGCACGTACACATCATTTAAAATGACCAAAGAAACATAGAACGTTACCCATTAGCTCATTCCGCTCTCTATTTATTGGCAGGAGCAAGCCCGATGGATCACCAGCGCTTAACCGAACCTTTAATTATCGATGGACCATATGGAAAAATTGCAAGGGACATCAACACGAGCCTCATCCACCTAAGTTCATCAACGGAAGACATCGTCATAGCCTCGACACAACAAACAATAGACAACTACGAAGGTATGACGAAATCCCTCGACATAGAAGTCGAGAATATCACTGAAGACCCGCTGACTGAAACTCCCATAACTATGCCCGATGGAGAAATCAAAATACTAAAATTAAGCACATTACTACAACCACGATTAGTCAAAGACATTGAAAACGNAGCTGTCCATAAAAGATAATAGTGTGTGCCCAATAGTTGAGTTGACAAGTTAATCGATGCTGGGTAGAGGAAAATCATCTTTTATGGTTGCAACGTTTAAATCCCGAAAGTCAATGCATAAGTNAAAGAACGGAAGCATTCACTTATGCATTGACTTTCGGGATTTAAACGTTGCAACCATAAAAGATGATTTTCCTCTACCCAGCATCGATTAACTTGTCAACTCAACTATTGGGCACACACTATTATCTTTTATGGACAGCTTCTCAGGATACAACCAGATATGTATTAACCCAGAGCATCAGCTCCAAACTACCTTTATGACACCATGGGGAACCTTTTGCTACACAATGATGCCTTTTTGCCTCAAGAACGCTAGGGCCACATATCAAAGAGCCATGACATTCATCTTTAGTGATTACATGTTACACTCGTTCAACGATTACGTGGATGAAATTGTGGTTAAATCAATGATAGAGGAAAAACATGTACAAGATCTTGACTTAGTATTAAAATGTTGTTTAAAGTATGAATTGTGACTCCACCCAAAGAAATGTGTCTTCGGCGTCAAGACAAGAAAGATGCTAGGATTTATAGCCTCAGAAGCAGGGATACGAGTAGACCCCGATAAGGTTAAGGCCATAACAAACCTAAAACCACCAGGCAACCTTACTGAACTTTGAGGTCTACAGGGTAGATTACAGTTTATCAGGCGCTTCATAGAAAAATTGACAGACAAACTAAAACCTATGAACCACCTGTTACACAAAAACGTCCATTTTTAATGGACTCTGCAGTGCCAACAAGCATTCGATGACATTAAAATGGCACTTGTCCGGTTACCCACGGTTTATCCACCTCAAAACGATAAACCATTTTACATCTACCTTGACACTTTGGATTCGTCCATCACGTCTATGCTTTCCCAGAAACGAGATGACGAAACCGAAGTCCCTGTATATTACTTAAGCCATGCATTAGTTGCCCACGAGAAAAGGTATAACGACATGGAGAGGTCTTGTTTAGCTTTGGTCTTCTCTTTGAGAAAGTGGCGACATTACCTCTTCCGCAACCAAGTTAATATAGTTTGCAAGGATAATGTGCTAAGGGCCATAACAGGAAACATTTACGAAACGAGTCGGATAGCCCGTTGGAAAGCCATGATAGCAGAGTTTGACCTGTGTTACATAGCGCAATCATCGGTTAAGGGTCAAGCCATAGCAAGTCAAATGGCCACGTCACCAACGCACGATCAAGCAATAATAGAGCCAGAATTCCCGGATGA
>MNCI01026334.1:1419124-1457855 GCA_015680685.1 Gnetum montanum | reverse complement strand
GAACACATCATACACCTCATCTAGACTAAACCATACGTGACATATGCAAAACTAGTCTAGATGGGAAGACAGCGAACTGCGACCTAAGGCTAACTATCTAGATACCACAACTAGTCCATCTGCGGAGTTCGACCGGATCGCGCGTGCGACGCTCGTTTCGTATGGTTGAGTGTAGGGGTACCTTGCCACTCATCAGGCATCTAGAAATTTCTGAATTTTAGTTAAGATATGGTCTTGTAATGTTATTCTACCATTTTGTATTTGTAACCTTAAAAGATTAACTCTATCAACCCCTATAAACATCTTTTTCTGACTTGGTGATAACACTAAACCATTTATATTGACGAATTTATAAAATTATTGTAAATGTTGTAGATGTTGCTCTACATTCTTAGACATTACTAAAATATCATCTATGTATACCAATATAAAAAGATATTGCTTGAATATTCTATCCATGCACATTTGAAATATAAATGGTGCTATCTTAATACCAAACGGTAATACTGTCGATTCGTATAATCCTCCTGGTATGGTAAACGCTATTAACCATCTATCTTCAAGATAGATTTGTATTTGCCAAAACCCTCATTTTAGATTGAATTTAAAATATACATGGGTATGTTGAAGTATTTGGAATAAATCATACTTTCCTGATATTGGATGTTGAACGAGCTTAATTAATTCATTTAAGGGTTTTTAATTTACTACTAATCTCTTTTTCCCCCTTAATTCAGCTCGTTCATTGACATAGAATGTTGCACATGAAAACATACTAGTATCGAGTTGTATGAGTTTATTTTGTAGTAAGTGTGTTATTTTTTGTTTACATTCTTGTTTACATTCTAGTGACATACCAATGTGATGTGCTTTACCTTTAACTTTTACATTATCTAAGAGTTTTATATGACACCAATGAGTTTTTTTGTGTCTAAAGGCTGTATGATCATCACTAGCCAATTCTAGCAATTCCTTTTTAAGTTGATCATCTTTTTGTTGAATTTGATTAATCACCCATTTTTTTTGTTTTTTTTTGTGAGGTTACCAGTCAAATCTAATAGTGGATTGTTCTAATTTTTGTTATACAACTAATTGATCAAACTAATTTAAGTTATCTACTCCTAATACTATATCGTACGCTAACCATTCTATAGCATAGACAGTTATGTAAACTTTTATACATGTTGAGAATTGGATAGGAATTTTGGCTTCCTCAATAACATATTTATCTACCTTGTCAAAGGTAATAACCATTTTAGCCCTAGCTTACCATAAGTAATGAGGTATTATCCCTTTTCCTGCTAGTGTGGCCTTTGCTCCTATGTCAATTAAGACATCAATTGGATAAGGTTTGAACTTACCTAATTGAATCCACAGAGTACACATTGGAACTTGAATAATATTATTTTTATTTGTGTTTATTCTTATGGGTTGAACTTTATGTGTTTCTGTCTCATAACATTGTCTTTGATCACTATTTTATTCTGATTGTAATTCTTAAATTTCTTTGCTAGCCCATTGTGTAAACTTCTGTAATTGTTCTATCCGCCTAGTTCTTCAAACAAATATATTAACCACATCAATATATGAATGTTTATTTTTTTTCTCTGTTTGTTTTGATGTTTGGGATAATTGGTCTTCATCTAATATTTGCTCTAATTCCTCCAATTCTTCAAATGTGGATAGATCTGGTTGGGACTCTAACTATCATTCTTTTTGTTTAATAAATTGTTTATAACATCTTATTTCTTCTTTCTTTTTTGTTATTTGATTTTCTACGAGTAAATATTTATCGATGTTATCTAATGGAATTTCTTCTAATTAATGTTTTAATTTGCCTATATCAGTTTTTAATTGTTCTAATAGAAATTTATCTTCTTGTAGTGACAATATAGATTCAACATTTCTGTATGATGAAGCATGACATCTATTCATATTATAGTAATATACGTCTTCATCTTCATCCATTTCATATTTATGTAAGTCATTCAAAGCCAAGAATGTATGTACCATACCCCGTTAGAAAAAGGTTGGTTATATACGTCATAAGAATTAGAATCTTCGTAATAGATATCCTTGGTGGGATCATAGTGTATATCCTGATCACTATTAGTGAGAAATTCATAAAATTTTTCCGATAGATGATGTTTTTGAATAAAATGGATTTTACGCTGATCCTTACCTTTGTTGGAACAAGTTGTTGCAAAGTGAGGACCATTGCAAATAAAACATTTGACATCTTTTCTCGGAATCTTATTTTAATGTTTTTGAAAATAACTTAGAAATCTTTTGAATCTACGTATTAGTGCTTGTTTACGTCACCATTGTTGTCTAGGTTTGGATTTATAGTTTTTCTTGTTATTTCTATGATTACAGTTTGTACATATTTTTTTACCTTTATTTTTATTATTATAATTTTCCTTTGGACATAATTATAAACATAAATTTTTACCTAATTTACGACTTAAATCTTGAACTAAATGTTGTGCCTGCTATGTATAACATAATTATCTATTTGTATTTGTTAATAATTGTTTAATTTGCCCAAAACTCATTTCTGCTAAGATTAAACCTTGTTTCTTCAGTTCTTAAGTATATTTATTACAGAATGGTTGAGGTAGACATCCTAACAAATGTTTTTTAGTAGAAACTTCATGAGTAAATTTATTGTAATAGTACCAATATTCCATTTCATCTAAGAATGTAGGTAAATCCTATATCTTAGTCAATTTGGCTTTAAAGTAACTATCACAATAAACTACCTCCATTTTTCCTTTTTGTTCAATAAATTATTTTATTATAGTACTTAAAAATATTACTATGGGTTGACCTATGATTCTTCGTTTTACATGTGTTAGAATATGCATACACCATTTTCTGAGAATATCTTTAAAATTATACATTACATTGAGTATTACTCTAGCTATAGATTTTTGCTTTATTTGTATTTGTACATCAAGATATGATTGAATAGAATCAATAACATCTTGACGTCCTTTTAAATCTTTATTATCTAAATAAAATATTAGTTGCCTATATCTAGCTTTTTTTGTTTGCATTAATGTAACCATTTCTCCCTGTTGCATAGTTTTGCCTTTTTTATTTATAAGTATTTGTTCTTCTTCGTTAGTATCTATAAAAATAGAACTACTTTTTTCTTGATCTGATTGTGCTATGTTAGCAAAGATAATTAAAATTTTTCTTTTTCTTTTTAATTTGGCTTTTGCTTTTTGTTGTTTCTTCCATTCTTTCTTATTTATTCTTATTATTTTAGGTGGTGATAAAGGAAAGAAATTTTTTTTTGTAGAAGATGGTAAAGATGGTGCACTTTGTAAGGTGATGGAGGTCTATTTTTTTGTACCCATGTGTAATAGTGCTTACTTCATTATTTATATTTTTTACTAATAATGTTTGTGACATAGTTGCTTTATTTATTTCTTCTGATATTTGTAATTGTACTCTATTTAAATACATTACATCTCCTATAGTCATATTAGTCCAATTTAGTAGACATGTTGTATCTGCAGGGCATGATAATGGTTTGTTTACTTGTAGTCATCATACAGATTTTGAAGCTTCTTCATTTGTCAATTTATGTTGCATTAATTCATATCTCTTAAGATGTTCTTCTTCTAATTTTTTCATTCTTAATTTTTTTTCTTTATAAATTTTATTTTGATTTAATTCATTATCTTCTTTTTTAATATTCATATGTGTATTAATATTTTTTATCAAGGCATCACATTCTATATAGTGATAATGACTATCAATTTGTTCTAAAAATTTGTGTCTACAGAATGGATCTTCTTGTTCTACAATTATTTTTGAATAAGAGGTTGAAGCTTGTGATATTTTATCATCTTTTAGTTGTTGTTATTATTTAGTTTCAACAATTTGTAATTGTGGTTGTAAAGCTATAATTTGTTGTTGTAACTGTTGTACTAAACTTGGATTATCAGAAGATGATTTTTTTGTTTCTTTTATTTGTTTTAATAATGGAGCTTCTTTTTTATGAAAAATCTTTTTCTTTGTTCTATGCATTGGATCTCACGGATCATAAGAGATAAACTTGGGAACTTGAAGATTAACATGATATTTACGCTTTTTTTTGGGTATGATATGGTTTTAGATATGAAAAATATATATCATACTCATTTTTCACATCTATTGGAAAATCTTCTATGTCTATTTCTACACCATATTCCATGTTAGTTGTTCCTACTTAAGTTTTAGATTCTCCAAAGGGTAATAGGGTTTGTATATTAGTATTGCTAAAAAGTTTAAAACATAATCTAGTACCTATGGTTGCATAAATAGGTTTATCTACCATTTCTACTGAAAAATACACTATAAGCATAAGAGATTTATAAATATGAGGATCATGTAAGGATATAGTAAAATTAGGAATTATAACTATTAACGCATCTGTCTTTAATGTTCCTTTTGCTTGAGTTATGATGGCATCTTCAAACTTTTTAAATCATTTGTCTATTAAATACATCCAATAGGGTGCACTTAAACGATAATTGAATAGAGGATGTATGTGGATTGAGAGTTCAGCTACATGAATATAATTATAACATTTTTTTATTCATTCTCTCGTTTCAACTGAAGAAAAGAAAGTTAATGCTACCAGCCTTGAACTTGATCCTATGATTTATAAATCACATTATGATAAATAAATTTCCTTAAATGATTTAACAAAAGAGAGACTTGATTTATCATATATTTCATTACGTTTAGGAAGTAACAATGTAATTGTACCATTAGTGCTACTGCAATATTCAAAAATCATATAAAAGTATGTAGAACTTGTAACACATGCTGCATTTGTGTCCATGGTTGAAGTTGTAGAAAAAACTAGTTGATGCTACCATTGTTGTGCAACTTATATGCTTGTCTTTTGGCCTTTACTACGTGACTTACATTGGTTGACAATTTGTAGAAACCTTTTTTAACAAATTCGAAATAAAGCCTTATATGTATTCAACAGATTCACTCCTTTCACAAGACACTCCACTCTAAATTTTGCAAAGTACTAATGATATTACTCAACTCCGATACCAATTTCTGAGCGCCACAACAGAATTGCAGAAATCATTATTTTATTGCTTAATAAATTATAAGAATAAGGGATGCTTGCTATGAATGCTTTAAAGAGCGCTATGACCTACTTCTTGATATCTCTTTGCTAGATACCTCTTATGTTGCATACAAGCCTCTGCACACTTTATATAGGAAGAGGAGAGGGTCTCTCGACTCTTCAATATACTATTAGTAATACTTGCCAACCTATCACGCACTTACACACCATTATTGAGATTCGTTCTTATCACAAATCTCTTTACACGTTTTACTCCACTATAACACTATAGATAGTGGATGACACATCACGGTGACAACATAATCCACTAGATGAGTGGAAGACAACTAATATTCCATTTACATAGATGAAAATTTTTATGATACATGGACATTCCTTTGCCAACGATCAATTATAATCATTATTCAGGAAATCTAAGTCTTCTAATGGCTCCTCGAGATCATATGCTAGTTCAGTTATGTATTGCACGTAATAATGACCTACACTTTGTTGATATTGATAGAAAAGTGGGTTAATATGCCATAGCTTGAGAAATATTGGGTTTTGACGATTAATGTTGTAATGATGACGAATATTTTCTGCTGTTGCTGTCAAAACATCATAATACGAAGAAAATGACCATGAATGTTCCCAATATAGTCTTTTATTAATGCTGGTAGTTAGGTAGTAACTTGTATTAAAATCCTAGTGAAATGAAAACCAAGCTATAGATTCTAAATTGTTAAAATATAGAAAATCACCATGGACTTTAGACCTAACTTTGGTTCTAAGATGTGATGGGTAACTTATTGGAAAGTACCTAGGACATGCACTAGATTTTATCCACCAAGATAAAAAAGGATCATTTTCTTAAAGTTTGGTGTTGGGAAAGGTAAACTAAATTTGGTATACATGACCATCTTGAGGTTGGTAATAAGCCCAATCAGACTATAAAATATTCAAGTTAACCTCTTGTAGGTTTATGGATGTTTTTAAGACTAGTTTAGCAAGATCTTTAGATTCAGCCCAAAGATAGAAACATGTTAAATTGGCATGGGATGATATCCTTCTAAATTCTTCTACTAATGACTACCATTGAGATTTATGACTATTCTGGATTGCCAAAATCTTAAACTGACTCAAATACTGGTTATTGAAAAGACATCATCTAATACGCCTACTAGATTGCAAACTCCATCCTTGCTATACAAAAAAACATAAACTTAATTATGGAATTCTCTAGTAAGGAAATTCACTATAGAATTTTTCTTATCATCAATATATTTTAAATCAAAATTAAAATTAGCCAAAAAAGAAACTAGCGTATGAGTCTAGTATGTGCGACTTTGTTAAGATTCTTAATTTAAAGATATTTATTGAAATGTTTTAAATCACTTCGCACTATGAATCTATTTTTTTTGTAAAAATAACCGAAATTTTTCTATTTCTTTAATTATTGCTAATAATTCTTTATGTGTACTGTGGTAGTTCTTTTCTACATGGTTAAAACTATCACTGACATACCTACATATATGGATTAGTTCTTCTCTACATGGTTAAAACTATCATTGACATACCTACATATATGGATAAGACCATTTAAGTATTCTTTTAAAACTACTCCTTAGTAATTATCAGATGCATCAGTTTGTAAGATTAATGTACATGTTGTTGGTATTCTTAACTGTGGTAATTTGGTACATTGTTCTTTCAAGTGTTTTACTGCTTCCGTATGTTTCTCAGTCCAAGCTCCAGCTTTCTTTTGAAGTTGCTGATTAAGGATTTGTTTATTCTTGGTGAGATTTTTATAGAAACTTGAAATATAATTTAAACACCCCAAAAATCTTTGTAATTGGTTTTATTGGTTATGGAATCTGGAAATTTCTGTATTTGAATTAATATACGGTCTTGTAATGTTATTCTACCATCATGTATTTGTAACCCTAAAAAATTAACTGTATCAACCCCTATAAACATCTTTTTCTGAGTTGGTGATAACATTAAACCATTTATATTGACGAATTTATAAAATTTTTGTAAATGTCATAGATGTTGCTCTACATTCTTGGACATTACTAAAATATCATCTACGTATACCACTATAAAAGGATATTGTTTGAATATTCTATCCATGCATATTTTAAATATAGATGGTGCTATTTTAATATCAAAAGGTAATACTGTCCATTCATATAATCCTCCTAGTACAGTAAACGCTATTAACCACCTATTTTTAGGATAGATTTGTATTTGCAAAAACCCTGATTATAGATCGAATTTAGAATATACGTGGGTATGTTGAAGTCTTTGGAATAAATCATGCTTTCCTGGTATTGGATGTTGAACTAGCTTGATTAATTCATTTAAGGGTTTGTAATTTCCTACTAATCTCTTTTTCCCCTTGTTAATTTAGCTCATTTATTAACATAGAATGCTACACATAAAAACATACTAGTACTGAGTTGTATGAGTTTCTTTTCTAGTAATTATACTATTTCTTGTTCACATTCTTTTTGTAATTCTGGTGACAAAACAATGTCATGTGCTTTAGCTTTAACTTTTACATTATTTAAGAGTTGTATATGACACCAATGAGTTTTCTTGTGTCTGAAGGCTATAGGATCATCATTAACTAATTTTAGCAATTTCTTTTTCATTTGTCCAAGTTAATCATCTTTTTGTTGGATTTGATTTATCACCCATTTTGTTTGTTCTTGTTTATGATATTTCCAGTCAAATATAATAGTGTGTTGTTCTAATTATTGATATTTATAAGGTCTTAACTGTATAGTATCCTTTGATACAACTAATTCACCAAACTAATTTAAGTTATCAACTCATAATACCATATCGTACGTTAACCATTCTATAGCTTAGACAGTTATGTAAAATTTCATACCTGTTGGGGATCGAATAGGAATTCTAGCTTCCTCAGTAACATATTTATCTACCTTGTCAAAGGTAATAACCATTTTAGCCCTAGGTTACCATAAGTAATGAGGTATTATCCCTTTTCTTGCTAGTGTGGCCTCTACTCCTATGTCAATTAAGACATCAATTGGATAAGGTTTGAACTTATCTAATTGAATCCATAGAGTACACATTGGAACTTGAATAATATTATTTTTATTTGTGTTTATTCTGATGGGTTGGACTTTATGTGTTTCTGTCTCATAACATTATCTTTGATCACTATTTTCTTATGATTGTAATTCTTCAATTTCTTTGTTGGCCCATTGAATAAACTTCTGTAATTTTTTTATCCTCTAGTTCTCCAGAAAAAAACTATTAACCACATCAATATATGAATGTTTATCTTTTTTCTCTGTTTATTTTGATGTTTAGGATAATTGATCTTCATCTAATATTTGCTCTAATTCCTCCAATTCTTCAGATATGGATGGATATGGTTGTGACTCTAACTGCCATTCTTTTTCTTTAATAAATTGTTTATAATGTCTAATTTCTTCTTTCTTTTTTATTATTTGATTTTCTACGAGTAAATATTTATTTATGTTATCTAATAGAATTTTTTCTAATTAATGTTTTAATTTGCTTAGATCAGTTTTTAATTATTCTAATATAAATTTATCTTCTTGTAATGACAATATAGATTCAACATTTTTGGATGATGAAGCATGATGTCTATTCATATTATAGTAATATACGTCTTCATCTTCATCTGTTTCATATTTTTGCGAGTCACCTAAAGCCGAAAATGTATGTACCATACCCCCCTTGGAAAAAGGTTGGTTGTATACGTCATAAGAATTAGAATCTTCATAGTAGATATCCTTGGTGGGATCATAGTGTATATCCTTATCACTATTAGTTAGGAATTTATAAAATTGTTTCGATATATGATGTTCCTAAGTGCTATGAGTTGCTTCTTGAGATCTCTCTTCCATACACCTCTTATGTTGCATACAAACCTCTGCACACTTTATATAGGAAGAGGAGAGGATATCTTGACTCTTCGTGATACTATTACTAGTGCTTGCCAACCTAGCATGCACTTACACCATTATTGAGATTCGTTTTTATCACAAATCTCTTTACACATTATACTCCAATATAGCACTGTAGATAGTGGATGACACATCATGCTGACAACATAATCCACTAGATGAGTGAAAGACAAATAATATTCCATTTACATAGATGGAAATTTTTATGACACATGGACTTTACTTTGCCAAAGATCAATTAGAATCATTATTTAGGGAATTTGAGTCTTCTGATGGCTTCTCGAGATCATATGCTGGTTTAGCTATGTATTGCACATAATAATGACCTCCACTTTGTGGATATTGATAGCAAAGTGGGTTAATATGCCATTGCTTGAGAGATATTGGTTTCTAATGATTGATGTCACAATGCTGATGAATGTCTTCTGCTATTGCTGTCAGAACATCACGATACCCAGCAAATGACTATGAATGTTCCCAATCTAGTCTTTTACTGATGTTGGTAGTTAGGTAATAACTTGTATGAAAATCGTGGTGAAATGTGAACCAAGCTGCAGATTGTAAACTATTAAAATATAAAAAAAATCACCATGGACTTAAGACTTAACTTTGGTTCTAAGATGTGATGGGTAACTTGCTAGAAAGTACTTAGGACATGCACCAACTTTTATCCACCAAGACTAAAAAGGATCATTTTCTTGTGGTTTGGTGTTGGAAAGGTAAACTGAATTTGGTATACATGACCATCTTGAGATTGGTAATAAGCCCAATTAGACTGTAAAATATTTAGGTTGACCTCTTGTACCTTTATGGATGTTTTTAAGACTAGTTTAGCGAGATCTTTAGATTTAGCCCAAAGATAGGAACATGTTAAATTGGCATGGGATGATATCCTTATAAATTTTTCTACTAATGACTCCCATTGAGATTTATGACTATTTTGGATTGCCAAAATCTAAGACTAACTCAAATACTGGTTATTGAAAGGACACCATTTAATACATCTACTAAATCGCAAACTCCATTCTTTCTATATAAGAAAATTTGAATAAAACATACACTTAGTTATAGAATTTTCTAATAAGGAAATCTACTAGAGAATTTTTCTTACCATCAATATATTCTAAATTAAAATTAAAATTATCCAAGAAAAGAGACCAGTGTATGAGTCTAATATGTGCGACTTTGTTAAGATTCTTAATTTGAAGATATTGATAAAAATTTTCTAAGTCTCTTTGCACTATGAATCTCTTTTCTTGTAAAAATAACCTAAATTTTTCTATTTTTTAAATTATCGCTAATAACTATTTATGTGTACTATGGTAGTTCTTTTCTGCATGGTTAAAGCTACCACTGGCATACCTACATATATGGATAAGACCATTTATGTAACAACGTTGCCCTAATGTTGTTCGGCACCTCGAGGAATTCACGAAGATCCAGTGGATTTGGGGTGGAAGACCTGGGGAATACGCCTCAAGCAAGCAAGCATCTCACGAGTGAGTGCAAGCAGAAGTAAAGTTTCTGAACGTACCTAACCATGCACATCATTGGGGGTAACTAAACTCCAAAATGAGGACCAAGCAAAAAAGCACACACACAACCTTGTAGACCACATCAGTGGAAGGGGAGACGATGCACCTACAAGGGAAGGTGCCTCACCCACAGATCCCTCATGATCTGGTACAAGGTGTGGCCTAGCATCACAGCAAAACTATACAGTCTTGGCTGCCTACATATCTATGACCATCGTAGAATCAGGGCCATGTAGTTCTCCACGAAGAAGAGGGGGAATGAAGAGGACTTAGAAGAGAGTTGCAACAAGAGGGTGTCCTATTGCTAGCTTGGTACCACCAGGTTGGGGTGGGTTTTTTAACACTTGAGAGCCACCTGAGGGTGCCTCAGAGTGTTCCATGGTCCCCGAACCATGGGGAGAGCCCAAGAGAACCACCATTTTGGAACATCTCTCACAATCCTCCCCCACACAAAGAAGTGACGTCCTTAGCATGGACCCTAGGATAGCTTCTAATGTACACTTCTACATGGGTTTGGAACTCTGTCAATTTCAGGGATCCGTCAACTCCTTAGATACCAGGCTTGAAGGAAGGTACCAACCCCAACACCTGATACGTCCTTCCATCCAATGCCTTACATGAAACGCAAGGGAAAATGGAGGAAGCCCAAGACTTCCCTTCTCTATACGAGTGGGAGAGTACAACCCAAAGGGCTAATGTCTCTAAGGTGTCCCCTAGATCTGTCCCTTCTGAGGGTCTAGAGACATATCTTCTTGTGTAAACCCATACTTATGTAAGAAGACAGCTCCTCTTCAACAAGTCTCGCTGAGTTCCTTTGTGAATGGCATCTCAGCACCCATTGATTTTTTTAAGGGCTTACCAGGGCCACTACCCATGGTGAGGGACTTGGGAACATCACACCGATTGGAAGGACATGCTCCGAAGAGCCATGTCTTCGTAAGCAACTCATGCTTACTAGAACTCCATGTTCTACTACTCGTATCGAGATCAGAACTCCATGTTCTACTACTTGCATCGAGACCCATGGGGTCTCACCAGTGTAACCATCTAAGCACTGATTCCACATGCATCGGTACCATGCGCATTCTCTTTTTCTCATCATGTTTGTTCAAGCTAGCATGAAGGAAGTCAAGCATGTTCACCCTTACAAACAAGGTACAAGAATAGATCTTTGAGCTTGACATTGCCATATGCAGACACTAGCATCACATGCCTCAATTCATCATTCATCATTCCATAGTATTCTAATGAGAGAGAAGATCCAAAAATCTGTTTGGCAACTTCTCTAGGAGGCTAACATACAACAAGTCCCAACTATCCTCAACACCTCTTGTGATAGTCCAACATTGAGAATGCCTACTCGAATGTTAGAACAAGTGGAGGGTCAATTGGGCAGCCAACCCCATGACAATCCTCCATCACCTGTCTCATATCAGCCGTAAGCACATCATCGAATGCAACCATAATATCCCGTTCATGGAGAAAGGTCATCCACATTTGCCACATGCAAGCTATCGATCAACTCCAAGTTATGTGACAANTCACCTGTCTCATATCAGCCGTAAGCACATCATCGAATGCAACCATGATATCCCGTTCATGGAGAAAGGTCATCCACATTTGCCACATGCAAGCTATCCATCAACTCCAAGTTATGTGACAGCACCATTTTCTGAACACAAGGTCCAAGAAAAAATATAGAGCCACCTCAGAGAGTAACCATATCATGAATTCTCTGAGGAACATCAACGTTCTCAGAATTTGCATTTCCCCACTATATCAAGAATGATTGCTAGTTTCATGATCAACACCTTTCAGTAGATTTTGCACTTGCAGGAAGGATCCTCTTTGGGAGGTTTCTTCTATAGGTAAGTATAGTAGCCCAACTACAACTTACCCCTCATACATGCCCAAGTAGTCAATATAGCCAATAGAACCATATCATGGAACTGTCACCAACTGAGGGAAGACATGGGTTCACAAGTCTTACCCAAATTCAATTTTCACCTTGAGAACAACTCGAGATACCAAGCATTTTTGTTTCATCTTGGGAGATCTGGGTTTTGTTTCATACATCCCAGTCAAGCCCGTTTACATCAATTTGTGGTGGACAAGGCTGCACCACTACTATTTTCATTCAACCCAAACAACAGGCACAAGTCAACAACGACATCTTGCCCATAGGAGGACCAATTCCTCAAGATAGTTTTACATGGAACGGGATTTCATCAACATCATTTACAACTCAAACACAAAATGATTCATCCCCAAAGGGTTTACAATAAGGATGGTCTACCAGAGAACCCCAACAAGAAAGTTCCTCTGAAGACCCCAAAACTACGAGAGTACACAAGATCATGCCTTACTTACAAGAAGAGCAATATGTATCTTTAATTTACATCAACAAACAACCTCACAAATGAGGTTTCATGAATTTCACCAGGGGAACAACATCCTGTCTCTGAGAGCAAGCCCCACAAGTTCACGGACATGGGACCATAGCTAGGAACAAGTCCCAAACATCAACTGCTTCTAGATCCCAAATAGGAGACAACCGTCTCAATACCACCTACCTTATTATTTCAACAACTGAAGAGGGAATCCATTGAAATGGAGAATGATCCCTCATGATCAGCTCTGCTATCCCACCAGGGAGGTGAGAACACCAACATGAATTAATGTCACACCAAAGACATGGGACAATACATAAGCGAGGGACTGTGTAATACATTAGTGTACATAAGGGATAGAGTACATGGGACAATTCAGCAAGACACCATAGCCTATTAGGCACAACGAGTCCCCTATCATGGAATCACACCCTAGACCACGAAGGCACCAATCAGTCCCAATCTATGAGAGTGCATCATAGCTCTCCAAGGTACCAAAGGCAATTTGTCACGAGAGCCCCTCCCATCACAAGAGCCCACCAACATGAGAGCATCAGCTCAAGTGTTTTGAGCACATTCAAGCCCACCAAGCAAGGCCACCAAGAGAAAACACAATTTCTGTATCTATAACATTATTTATTCAAGGATGGACCACCATGCCATTGTTTGGACAATTGCCCCACGATCATTTCCAACATGGAAGAGCAAGTCTAGGTGCCAATACCCAGAACTCAACTCAAATCCATCGCTAGACATCACATTAATTTGAAGTTCAGTCACTATCAATCATCTATGGACAAGATCTTTGCCAATCTAGGAACACAAGAGAATGTGTTCCCAAGATTTGTCCCATCTCAAGGACGTTCACCAAGCATACACCATCCAGGCACGCCAACATCATCAAGAACACATGGCACCAGTTCATGAGCATAATGGGCAAGGACATGCCCTGGTTTGTTTGTTACAACACCGTATCACAACTGAAGCATTTCTCATGAGGTTTTCAATAGGAATTATACATCAAGGCATAAAGGCCATTTACAACATATAGCAAGGTCGCTTTAAAAAAAGCACTAGGAAAACACCATACATCAAGCTTGGCCTTATCACAGTGTGTGGCATAGGCCTACAACCAAGAGACAACTGAGTCACATAGGCAATACATCTAGCACTTGTGTGTGCATAAAACCGGATTGAGAATATCACAAGGATACCTTTCACACACTCGAGGATCATATTACATTCATATATGGGAACATACATAGTATTTGGGAATGCTACCCAAGCCTAAAAGGCTATAGGACAACCTACCCAAGTCCATCCTAGGCTAAAGGATTTAGGCTACCAAGAGCATACCATGAAGAAACCCACATCAACAATAACTATCATGGTTGCCCTTATTATGCATGAAGAACCGTCCTTCATTGTTGATGAAGGTCTCAAATCAACAATAAGGTCTCAAGATTTAGGCTACCAAGAGCATACCATCATTGAGACCAAATAATCAATTCATGAAGGTCTCAGGAGCACATATCTTCCCCATAGACATAGTGTTCACAGAATCAATTGAGGTCACCACTGGCTGTGTCTTTGTACCTGTGCTACCTACAAACACTGAGACACAAGCTTAGAAACATAGAAGTTAGCAGGAACACGATTAGCACATTAGCCTCATTCACAACCATCAAGCATGATCATATAACAAAGAGATATCACTCTTGCACATCATAAAACCCAAGACCTTAACAACATGTATAGAGATCAATCATGCAAAACATTGATGGAGGAATTCGTTCCCCACTCAAACCAACGATTTCATCATGAGGCACACCAAGAGAGAGATAGCACACTCTCATAATTTCAAGATTCATACACAACAATCATTCCTAGAAACTAACACTGGCCTCAACCAGGACCAAAATTTCAACACACTCGTATGAGTCATGGGCAATAGACAATTGTCAACTCAACCCAAAAATAAGAAGGAAGACCAAGGTCTATCCAACAACAAGTTTGCATTAAACCAATTCTCACAACAACGAACAACATCATGAAGGATGCAATCGCAAGAAGACTCTCATAAAATGAGGTGCGGTCTCAAGAAGAACCAACAATAGGATGACCCACACCAATAGTCTTCAAATCAAAGTGACAAAGAAATGTCATCAATCAAAATAGTGATGCCTCAAGCCCAAGGGCTACACCACCAGCTCAACAAGGAGCACAACTTGCAAGGATCAACAATAAGGGCAATCATGCCTCATGCATAATAAGTTGTCAAATAAGACAACAACCATTTGGCTTTGGGATGACACAAATAACCACTGCATCGTCAACGTTTCCAACAATAAGTCATCATACCACGTAAACATTTAAGCCTTGCATTACAAATGATAGAAACGACCAAGATAACACACATGCAGAATTTGAAAGTGCAACCAAGAAGACATGCATACAAAAATAGAAAAACATACAATCGCAAACATGAACGTACGAAGTCTATCGGCAACAGTCTTAGTCCACCCAGAACAAGGCTCACCAAGAGCACATGTCCGAAAGACCTCCATATTGAGGTACCTGGGAAACATCTTGTCCCCATTTGTATTTTCCCATACTCACTGTATCTAGGGTGAGTGGGAGTGCCAAGGATATCATATCTTGCACGATTCAACAAATGCCATCTCGAAACATGTCATCTGGGTGGAAACCGAAGTGGAGACTTAGTCCGATTCATCCCAGATGAATCACTAGAGACCTGAGATGTGAGCTCCTTGAGCAACAAAATTACTGTGTTGCTAGTAGAACTCCTCTAAACCATATCGCATACAATCACAACTAGTCCAACCACAAGTAAACAAGGGAAGGACATCACCAAGACGCCATCATTTCTCTAGACCAAGATGGCCTGAACAACTATCTTGACATGATCCCATAACGTTTGGTTTGCTAAAGGGAGCTTTAGCACAAGGCCACCCTCCAAGGGAGTGGTTAGTAGAAGTTGAGAATGGTGAAAATAGAAACCTCACAAATCACAAATCTTGATACCTACTTAGCAAGAAACTTTTACCAATAACTGAAACTGTACGGCTCCAATACCATCTATAACAACGTTGCCCCGACGTTGTCCGACACCTCGAGGAATTCATGAGGATCCAGTGGATCTGGGGTGGAAGACCTGGGGAATACGCCTCAAGCAAGCAAGCATCTCATGAGTGAGTGCAAGTAGAAGCAAAGCTTCTAAACGTACTTGACCACACATGTCATTGAGGGTAACCAAACTCCAAAACGAGGACCAAGCAAACAAGCACATATACAACCTTGTAGACCACATCAGTGGAAGGGGAGATGATGCACCTACAAGGGAAGGTGCCTCACCCACAGATCCCTCACGATCTGGTAGAAGGTATGGCCTGGCACCGCAACAAAAATATCTAGTCTTGGCTGCCTACATATCTACGACCATCATAGAATCAAGGCCATGTAGTTCTCCACGGAGAAGAGGGGGAACAAAGAGGACTTAGAAGAGAGTTGCAACAGGAGGGTATCCTATTGCTAACTTGGTACCACCAAGTCGGGGTGGGTTTTGTAACACTTGAGAGCCACCCGAGGGTGCCTCAGAGTGTTCCATGGCCCCCGAACCATGGGGAGAGCCCAAGAGAACCAACATTCTAGGACATCTCTCACAATTTAAGTCTTCTTTTAAAACTGCTCCTCAGTAATTATCAGATGCATTAGTTTTTAAGATTAATGTACTTGTTGTTGGAATTCTTAACTGTGGTAATTTGGTATATTGTTCTTTCAAGTGTTTTACTACTTTCGTATGTTTCTTAGTCCAAGCTCCATCTTCCTTTTGAAGTTATTGATTAAATATTTGTCTATCCTTGGCGAGATCTTTATAGAAACTTGAAATATAATTTAAACACCCCAAAAATATTTATAATTGGATTTTATCAGTTATGACATTTGAAAATTTTTGGATTTCAATTAATATATGGTTTTGGAATGTTATTTAACCATTCTTTATTTGTAACCCTAAAAAATTAACTGTATCAACCCCTATAAACATCTTTTTCTAACTTGGTGATAACATTAAACCACTTATATTGATGAATTTATAAAATTTTTGTAAATGTTGTAGATGTTGCTCTACATTCTTGGACATTACTAAAATATCATCTATGTATACCACTATTAAAGGATATTGTTTGAATATTCTATCCATGCACATTTTAAATATAGATGGTACTATTTTAATATCAAAAGGTAATATTGTCCATTCGTATAATCCTCCTAATACAATAAACACTATTAACCACCTATATTCAGTACAGATTTGTATTTTCCAAAACCCTAATTTTACATCAAATTTATAATATATGTGGGTATGTTGAAGTCTTTGGAATAAATCATCCTTTCCTGATATTAGATGTTGAATTGGCTTAATTAATTAATTTAAGGGTTTGTAATTTCTAATCATCTCTTTTTTCCCCTTTTTAATCCAACTCGTTTATTGACATAGAATGCATCACATGAAAACATACTAGTACTAGGTTGTATGAGTTTATTTTATAGTAAGTGTGCTATTTCGTGTTCACATTCTTGTTGTAATTCTGGTAACATACCAATGTGATGTGCTTTACCTTTAAATTTTACATTATTTAAGAGTTGTATATGACACCAATGAGTTTTCTTGTGTCTATAGGATCATCACTAGCCAATTTTAGCAATTTCTTTTTCATTTTTCCTAGTTGATCATCTTTTTATTAGATTTGATTTATTACCCATTTTTTTTGTTCCTGTTTGTGAGGTTTCCAGTCAAATCTAATAGTGGGTTGTTCTAATTTTTGATATTTATAAGGTCCTAACTATATACTATCATTTGATATAACTAATTGACCAAACTGATTTAAGTTATCCACTCCTAATACCATATTTTATGCTAACTATTCTATAGTATAGATAGTTATGTAAAATTTCATACTTGTTGGGGATTGGATAGGAATTCTGGCTTCCTTAGTAAAATATTTATTTACCTTGTCAAAGGTAATAGCCATTTTAGGCCTAGGTTGCCATAAGTTAGTGTGGCCTATGCTCCTATGTTAATTAAGACATCAATTGGATAAGGTTTGAACTTATTTACTTTAATCCACATAGTACACATTGAAACTTGAAGAATAGTTTTTTTATTTGTGTTTATTCTGATGGCTTGAACTTTATGTGTTTCTATCTGATAACATTGTCTTTGATCACTATTTTTTTCTAATTGTAATTCTTCAATTTCTTTGCTGGCCCATTGAATAAACTTTTGTAATTGTTCTATCCTTCTAGTTCTCCAAACAGATCTATTAACCAAATCAATATATGAATGTTTATCTTTTTTCTTTGTTTGTTTTGATATTTGGGATAATTGGTCTTCATCTAATATTTGCTCTAATTCCTCCAATTCTTAAGATATGGATGGATATGGTTGTGACTCTAACTACCATTCTTTTTCTTTAATAAATTGTTTATAACATCTAATTTCTTCTTTCTTTTTCGTTATTTTATTTTTTATGAGTAAGTATTTATCTATGTTATTTAACGAAGTTTTTTCTAGTTTATGTTTTAATTTGCCTATATCATTTTTAATTGTTGCAATATAAATTTATCTTGTTGTAGTGATGATATAGATTCAACATTTCTGGATGATGAAGCATGACATTTATTCATATTACAATAATATACTTCTTCATCTTCATTCATTTCATATTTATGTGAGTCATTTGAAGTTGAAAATGTATGTACCATAGCCCCTTTAGAAAAAGGTTGGTTGTATACATAATAAGAATCAGAATCTTTGTAGTAGATATCCTTGGTGGGATCATAGTGTTTATCTTAATCACTATCAGTGAGGAATTCATAAAATTGTTTCGATAGATAATGTTTCTGAATAAAATGGATTTTACATTGATCCTTACCTTTGCTGGGATAAGTTGTTGCAAAGTGAGGACCATTGCAAATAAAACATTTAACATCTTTTCTTGGAATCTTATTTTGACATTTTCAAAAATAACTTGAAAATATTTTGAATCTATGTATTGGTGCTTGTTTATGTTGCCACTGTTTTTTAGGTCTAGATTTATAGTTTTTCTTGTTATTTCTATGATTATAGTTTGTACATATTTCTTTATCTTTATTTTTATTATTATACTTTTCCTATGAACATAATTATAAACATAAATTTTTACCTAATTTACAACTTAAATCTTGGACTAAATGTTGTGCTTGCTGTGTATAACATAATTCTCTATTTGTATTTGTTAAGAATTGTCTAATTTGTCCAAAACTCATTTATGCTAAGATTAAACCTTATTTCTTCAGTTCTTGAGTATATTTATTGTAGAATGGTTGATGTAAACATCCTAACAAATTTTCTTTAATGACAACTTCATGAGTTAATTTACCGTAATAGTACCAATATTCCATTTCATCTAATAATGCAGGTAAATCTTGTATCTTAGTCAATCTGGCATTAACGGAACTATCACGATAAACTTCCTCCATGTTTCCTTATTGTTCAATAAATTTTTTTATTATAGCACTTACAAATATTATTGTGGATTGACCTCTGATTCCTTCTTTTACATGTTTTGAAATATGCATCAACAATTTTCTGAGAATATCTTTAAAAGTATACATTGCGTTGAGTATTGCTTTAGTCATAGAGGCCATGATTGAAGTATGTAGAACTTGTAACACATGCTATGTTTGTGGCCATGGTTGAAGCCGTAGAAGAAACTAGTTGATGTTGCCTTTGTAGTTAAAGAAATACTCAACGCAATGTATAATTTTAAGGGTATTTTTAGAAAATGGTGTATGCATATTTCAACACATGTAAAACAAAGAATTATAGGTCAACCCACAATAATATTTTTAAGTACTATAATAAAAGAATTTATTGGAAAAAAAGGAAAAATGGAGAAATTTTATCATGATAGTTACTTTAAAGCCAGATTGACTAAGATACAAGATTTACCTGCATTCTTAGATGAAATGGAATATTGGTACTATTACAGTAAATTAACTCATGAAGTTGTCAATAAATAACATTTGTTAGGATGTCTACCTCAACCATTCTGCAATAAATATAGTAAAGAACTTAAGAAACAAGGTTTAATCTTAGCAGAAATGAGTTTTAGGAAAATTAAATAATTTTTAACAAATACAAATAGAGAATTATGTTATACATAGCAGGCACAACATTTAGTCCAAGATTTAAGTCGTAAATTAAGTAAAAATTTATGTTTAGAATTATGTTTAGATAAAAATTATAATAATAGAAATAAAGATAAAGAAATATGTAGAAATTGTAATCATAAAAATTACAAGAAAAACTATAAATCTAGACCTAAAAAATAGTGGCAACGTAAACAAGCACTAGTACGTAGATCAAAAGATTTTCAAGTTATTTCCAAAAATGTTAAAATAAGATGTCAAGAAAAGATGTTAAATTTTTTATTTGCGATGGTTCTCACTTTGCAACAACTTGTCCCAACAAAGGTAAGGATCAACGTAAAATCAATTTTATTTAGAAACATCATCTATCAGAACAATTTTATGAATTTCTCACTAATAGTAATAAAGATATCCACTATGATCCCACCAAGGATATCTATTACAAAGATTTTGATTCTTATGAACGTATATGACCAACCTTTTTCTGAGGAGGGTATGGTACATACATTTTTGACTTTGGATGACTTACATAAATATGAAATGGATGAAGATGAAGATGTATATTATTGTAATATGAATAGACGTTATGCTTCATCATCTAGAAATGTTGAATCTATATTGTCACTACAAGAAGATAAATTTATATTAGAATAATTAAAAATTTATATAGGAAAATTAAAACATAAATTAGAAAAAATTTTGTTAAATAACATAGATAAATATTTACTTGTAGAAAGTCAACATTATAAACAATTTATTAAAGAAAAAGAATGGCAATTAGAGTCACAACCAGATCCATCCATATCTGAAGAATTGGAGGAATTAGAGAAAATATTAGATGAAGATCAATTGTTCTAAACATCAAAACAAATAGAGAAAAAAGATAAACATTCATATATTGATGTGGTTAATAGATCTGTTTGAAGAACTAAGAGGATAAAACAATTACAGAAGTTTATTCAATGGGCCAACAAAGAAATTGAAGAATTACAATAAGAAGAAAATAGTGATCAAAGACAATGTTATAAGATAGAAACACATAAAGTTCAACTCATTAGAATAAACACAAATAAAAAGAATATTTTTCAAGTTCTATTATGTACTATATGGATTAATTTAGATAAGTTCAAACCTTATCCAATTGATGTCTTAATTAACATAGGAGCTGAGGCCACACTAGCTTATGGTAACGTAGGGCTAAAATGGTTATTACCTTTGACAAGGTAGATAAATATGTTACTGAGGAAGCCAGAATTCCTATCCAATCCCCAACAGGTATGAAATTTTACATAACTATCTATGCTATAGAATGGTTAGCATACAATATGGTATTAAGAGTGGATAACTTAAATCAATTTGGTCAATTAGTTGTATGAAAGGATAGTATGCAATTAAGATGTTATAGATATCAAAAATTAGAACAACCCACTATTAGATTTGACTGGAAACCTCACAAACAAGAACAAACAAAATGAGTGATAAATCAAATCCAACAAAAAGATGATCAACTTGGACAAATGAAAAAGAAATTGCTATAATTGGCTAGTGATGACCCTATAGCCGTTAGACACAAGAAAACTCATTGGTGTCATATACAACTCTTATATAATGTAAAATTTAAAGCTAAATCACATCACATTGGTATGTCACCAGAATTACAACTAGAATGTGAACTAGAAATAGCACACTTACTAGAAAATAAACTCATACAACCTGGTAATAGTATGTTTTCATGTGCAGCATTCTATGTCAATAAATGAGCTAAATTAACAAGGGGAAAAAGGAGATTAATAGTTAATTACAAACCCTTAAATGAATTAATCAAGCCAGTTCAACATCCAATACCAAGAAAGGATGATTTATTCCAAAGACTACAACATACCCACGTATACTCTAAATTTGATCTAAAATCAAGGTTTTGGCAAATACAAATCTGTCTTGAAGATAGGTGGTTAACAAAATTTATTGTATCAGGAGGATTATACGAATGGATAGTATTACCTTTTGGTATTAAGATAGCACCATCTATATTTGAAATGTGCATGGATATAATATTCAAATAATATCCTTTTATACTAGTATACATAGATGATATTTTAGTAATGTCCAAGAATGTTGAGCAACATCTACAACATTTAAAATAGTTATATAAATTAGTCAATATAAATGGTTTAGTATTATCACCAAGTGAGAAAAAGATGTTTATAGGGGTTGATAGAGTTAATTTTTTAGGGTTACAAATATAGAATGGTAAAATAACATTACAAAACCATATATTAATTGAAATCCAGAAATTTCTAGATGTCATAATTTATAAAACCAAATTACAAAGATTTTTGGGGTGTTTAAATTATATTTCAGGTTTTTATAAATATCTCACCAAGGATAGACAGATCCTTAATCAGCAACTTCAAAAGGAAGCTAGAGCTTGGACTCAGAAACATATGAAAGTAGTAAAACACTTGAAATAACATTGTACCAAATTACGACAGTTAAGAATGTTAACAATAGGTACATTAATCTTAGAAACGGATGCATCTGATAATTACTGGGGAGCAGTTTTAAAAGAAGACTTAAATGGTCTTATCTATGTATGTAGGTATGTTAGTGGTAGTTTTAACTATGCAGAAAAGAACTACCATAGTACACAAAAATAATTATTAGCGATAATTAAAGGAATAAGAAAATTTAAGTTATTTTTACAACAAAATAGAGTCATAGTGCGAAGTGATTTAAAACATTTCGATAAATATCTTCAAGTTAAGAATCTTAACAAAGTTGCACATACTAGACTCATATGTTGGTCTCTTTTCTTGGCTAAGTTTAATTTTGATTTAGAATATATTGATGGTAAGAAAAATTCTTTAGTGGATTTCCTTATTAGAGAATTCCATAATTAAGTATATGTTTTATGCACATTTTCTTGTATAGTAATGATGGATTTTGCGATCTAGTAGGCATATTAGACGGTGTCCTTTCAATAACCAGTATTTATGTCAGTTTGAGATTTTGGCCATCCAAAATAGTTATACATCTTAATGGGAGTCATTAGTATAAGAATTTAGAAGGATGTTATCCCATGCCAATTTAACATGTTCCTATTTTTGGGCTGAATCTAAAGATCCCGCTAAACTAGTCTTAAAAGCATCCATAAACCTACAAGAGGTCAACTTTAATATTTTATAGTCTAATTGTGCTTATTACCATCCTCAAGATGGTCATGTATACTAATTCAGTTTACCTTTTGTAACACCAAACCACAAGAAAATGATCATTTTTGGTCTTGGTGGATAAAATTTGGTGCATGTCCTAAGTACTTTCCAACAGGTTACCCATCACATCTTACAACTAGAGTTAGGTCTTAAGTCCATGGTGATTTTCTATATTTCAACACTTTACAATCTGTAGCTTGGTTCACATTTCACCAGGATTTTAATACAAGTTACTACCTAACTAGTGGCATCAGTAAAACAGTAGATTGGGAACATACATGATCATTTGCTTGGTATCATGATGTTCTGATAGCAATAGTAGAATATATTCGTCAACACTGCAACATCAATCATTAGAACCCAATATCTCTCAAGCTATGACATATTAACCCAATTTTTTATCAATATCAACAAAGTGGAGGTCATTATTATGTGTAATACATAGCTGAACTAGCAGATGACCCCGAGGAGTCATCAGAAGACTCAAATTCCCTAAATAATTATTTTGATTGATATTTGGCAAAGGAATGTCCATGTGTCATAAAAATTTCCATCTATGTAAATAGAATATTAGTTGTGTTCCACTCATCTAGTGGATTATGTTGTCAGCATGATGTGTCATCCACTATCTATAGTGTTATAGTGGAGTAAAACGTGTAAAGAGATTTGTGATAAGAACAAATCTCAATAATGGTGTGTAAGTGCATGGCAAGAACTAGTAATAGTGTTTTGAAGAGTCAAGAAACCCTCTCCTCTTTCCATATAGTGTGTAGAGGCTTGTATGCAACATAAGAGGTATCTGGCAGAGAGATCTTAAGAAGTAGCTCATAGCGTTTTTGAAAGCATTCTTGGCGAAGCATCCCTTATGCTTGTAATTTCTTAAGCAATAAAAGAGTGAGTTTTGCAATTCCTCTATGGCACTCAGAAATTGGTATCGGAGCTAAGTAATATCGTTAGTGCTTTGCAAAATTTAGAGTGAAGAGTCTTGTGAAAGAAGTGAATTTGTTGAACGCATATTAGGCTTTATTTTGAATTTGTAAATGAAGGTTTTTGCAGATCACCAACCAACATAAGTCACATAGTAAGGGCCGAAGGATAGGCATGTAAGTCACGTAGTAAAGGTAGCATCAACTAGTTTCTTCTACGACTTCAACCATGGCCACAAACGTACCGTGTGTTACAGGTTCTGCATACTTTCGTAGGATTTTTGAATTTTGTAGTAGCACTAATGGTATAGTTCCATTGTGAGTTCCTAAACACAATGAAATATATGATAAATCGAGTCTCTCTTTTGTTGAATAATTTAAACAGATGTATTTATCAGAATGTGATTTACAAATCGCAGAATCAGGTTTAAGGAAGGTAGCATTAACTTTCTTTTTTCTAGTTGAAATGAGAGAATAGATAAAAAAAGGTTACAATTATATTTATCTAGCTGAACTCTCAATCCACATACATCCTCACTTCAATTATTATTTAAGTGCACCCTATTGGATAGCTTTAATAGACAAATGATTTAAAAAGTTTGAAGATGTCATCATAACTCAAGCAAAAGGAACATTAAAGATAGATGCATTGATAGTTACAATATCTAATTTTACTCTATCTCTACATGATCCTCATATTTATAAATCTCTTATTCTTATAATGTATCTTATAGTAGAAATGGTAGATAAATTTATTTATTCAACCATAGGTACTATATTATGTTTTAAACTTTTTGGTAATACTAGTATACAAACCCTATTACCCTTTGGAGAATCTAAAACTCAAGTAGGAACAACTAATATAGAATATGGTGTAGAAATAGACACAGAAGATTTGCTGATACATATGCAATATCCAAATTTGACAAATGAGTATGATATATATTTTTCATATCTAAAACCATATCATACCTAAACAAAGCGTAAATATCAGGTTAATCTTAAAGTTCCCAAGTTTATCTCTTATGATCTGTTAGATCCAATGCGTAGACCAAAGAAAAATATTTCTCCTAAAAAAGAAGTTGCATTATTAGAAAAAATAAAAGAAACAGAACAATCATCTTCTGATAATCCAAGTTTAGTACAATAGTTACAACAACAAATTATAGCTTTACAACAACAATTACAAATTGTTGAGACTAAAAAACAACAACAACTATAAGATGATAGAATATCACAAGCTTCAACCTCTTCTTCAAAAATAATTTTAGAACAAGGAGGTCCATTTTGTAGACACAAACTTTTAGAATAAATTGGTAGTCATTATCACTATACAGAATGTGATGCCTTGATAAAAAATATTCATACACATGAATATTAAAAAAAGAAGACGATGAATCAAATCAAGATAAAATTTATAAAGAAGCAAAATTAAAAATGAAAAAAATTAGAAGAAGAATATCCTAAGAAATATGAATTAATGCAACATAAATTGATGAATGAAAAAGCTTCAGAATCTATATGGTGACTACAAGTAAAGAAATCTTTATGTCTACTAAATTAGACTAATACGATTATAGGATATGTAATGTATTTAAATAGAGTACAATCAAAAATATTAGAAGAAATGAATAAAGTAGTTATGTCACAAACTTTAGTAGTACAAAATATAAATAATGAAGTAAGAATTATTAGAAAAGTATGGGTACCAAAAAATAGACCTTCATCACCTTACAAACCAAGTGCACCACCTTTACCATCTTCTCCATAACAAATTTTCTTTCCTTCATCACCACCTGAAATAACAAGAATAGATAAGAAAGAATGGAAGAAACAACAAAAAGCAAAAGCAAAATTAAAAGGAAAAGGTTTAATTATCTCTGCTAACACAACATAATTAGATTAAGAAAAAAGTAGTTCTACTTCTATTGATATTAAGGAAGAGGAAGAAATACTTAGAAATAAAATAGGAAAAACTATGCAACAAGGAGAAATGGCTACATTAATGCAAACAAGAAAAGATGAAGATAAGCAACCAATATTTTCTTTAGATAATAAAGATCTAAAAGGACGTAAAGATGTTATTGACTCTATTCAATCATAGCTTGATGTACAAATACAATTAGAGCAAAAATTTACGGCTAGAGGAATACTTAATGCAACGTATAATTTTAAGGGTATTCTCAGAGAATGGTGGATGCATATTCCAACACATGTAAAACAAAGAATCATAGGTCAACACACAATAATATTTTTAAGTGCTATAATAAAATAATTTATGGAACAAAAAGGAAATATGGATGAAGTTTATCGTGATAGTTCCTTTAAATCCAGATTGACTAAGATACAAGATTTACCTGCATTCTTAGATGAAATGAAATGTTGATACTATTACAATAAATTAACTCATGAAGTTGCCGCTAAAGAACATTTGTTAGGATTTCTACCTCAACCATTATGCAATAAATATACTCAAAAACTAAAAAAACAAGGTTTAATTTTAGCAGAAATGAGTTTTGGAAAAATTAGACAATTCTTTACAAATACAAATAGAGAATTATGTTATACACAGTAGGCACAACATTTAGTCCAAGATTTAAGTTGTAAATCAAGTAAAAATTTATGTTTATAATTATGTTCAAAGGAAAAGTATAATAATAAAAATAAAGCTAAAAGAATATGGACAAACTGCAATCATATAAATAACAAGAAAAACTATAAATCTAGACCTAGACAATAGCGACAACGTAAACAAGCACCAGTACATAGATTCAAAAGATTTTCAGGTTATTTCTGAAGACATCAAAATAAGATTTTGAGAAAAGATGTAAAATGTTTTATTCAACATAAAATCCATTGTATTCAAAAACATCATCTATCGGAACAATTTTATGAATTTCTCACTAATAGTGATCAGGATATACACTATGATCCCACCAAGGATATCTACTACGAAGATTCTGATTCTTATGACATATATGACCAAATTTTTTCCGAGGGGGGTATGGTACATACATTTTCAACTTTAGATGACTCGCATAAGTATGAAACGGATGAAGACGAAGACGTATCTTACTATAATATGAATAGACAGCATGCTTCATCATCCAGAAATGTTGAATCTATATCATCACTACAAGAAGATAAATTTATATTAAAATGATTAAAAATTGATATTGGAAAATTAAAAAATAAATTAGAGAAAATTTTTTTAGATAACATAGATAAATATTTATTGATAGAAAATCAAATAATGAAAAAGAAAGAAGAAATTAAACGTTATAAACAATTTATTAAAGAAAAATAATGGCAGTTATAGTCACAACCAGATTCATCCATATCTGAAAAATTGGAATAATTAGACCAAATATTAGATGAAGATCAATTATCCTAAACATAAAAACAAACAAAGAAAAAAGATAAACATTCACATATTGATGTGGTTAATAGATCTATTTGGAGAACTAGGAGTATAGAATAATTATAGAAGTTTATTCAATGGGCCAGCAAAGAAATTGAAGAATTACAATAAGAAGAAAATAGTGATCAAAGATAATGTTATGAGATAGAAACACATAAAGTTCAACCCATCAAATAAACACAAATAAAAAGAATATTGTTTAGGTTTCAATGTGTACTCTGTGGATTAAATTAGATAAGTTCAAAGCTTATCCAATTGATGTCTTAATTAACATAGGAGCAGAGGCCACACTAACAAGAAAAGGGATAATATCTCATTACTTATGGCAACCTAAGGCTAAAATGGTTATTACCTTTGACAAGGTAGATAAATATGTTACTAAGTAAGCCAGAATTTCTATCCAATCCCCAATAGGTATGAAATTTTACATAACTGTCTATGTTATAGAATGGTTAGCGTATGATATGGTATTAAGAGTGGATAACTTAAATCAGTTTGGTTAATTAGGTGTATCAAAGGATAGTATATAGTAAGGACCTTATAAATATAAAAAATTAGAATAACCTACTATTAGATTTGACTGGAAACTTCACAAACAAGAACAAACAAAATGGATGATAAATCAAATCCAACAAAAAGATGATCAACTTAAAAAAAATTCCTAAAATTGGCTAGTGATGATTCTATAGCCTTCAGAAACAAGAAAACTCATTGGTGTCATATACAACTCTTACATAATGTAAAAGTTAAAGCTAAAGCACCTCACATTGATATGTTACCATAATTACAACAAGAATGTGAACAAAAAATAGAACAATTACTAAAAAAGAAACTCATACAACTGAGTACGAGTATGTTTTCATGTGCAGCATTTTATGTCAATAAACTAGTTGAATTAACAAGGGGAAAAAAGAGATTAGTACTAAATTACAAACCCTTAAATGAATTAATCAAGCTAGTTCAACATACAATACCAAGAAAGGATAATTTATTTCAAAGACTTCAACATACCCACAAATATTCTAAATTCGATTTAAAATCAAGGTTTTGGCAAATACAAATCTATCTTGAAGATAGGTGGTTAACAACATTTACTGTATGAGTAGGATTATATGAATGGACAGTATTACCTTTTGATATTAAGACAACACCATCTATATTTCAAATGTGCATGGATAGAATATTCAAACAATATCCTTTTATACCAGTATACATAGATGATATTTTAGTCATGTCCAAGAATGTAAAGCAACATCTACAACATTTAGAACAATTTTATAAATTAGTTGATATAAATGGTTTAGTGTTATCACCAAGTGAGAAAAAGATGTTTATAGGGGTTGATAGAGTTAATTTTTTAGGGTTACAAATACAGAATGGTAAAATAACATTACAAGACCATATATTAATTGAAATCCAGAAATTTGCAAATGCCATAATCGATAAAACCAAATTACAAAGATTTTTGGGATGTTTAAATTATATTTCAGGTTTCTATAAAGATCTTGTCAAGGATAGACAGATCCTTAATCAGCAACTTCAAAAGGAAGTTGGAGCTTGGACTTAGAGACATACGGAAGAAGTAAAACACTTGAAAGAACAATATACCAAATTACCATAGTTAAGAGTGCCAAGAACAGGTATATTAATCTTAGAAACTAATGCATCTGATAATTACTGAGGAGTAGTTTTAAAAGAAGACTTAAATGGTCTTATCCATATATGTAGGTATGCTAGTGGTAGTTTTAACCATGTAAAAAAGAACTACCACAATACACAAAAAGAATTATTAGCGATAATTAAAGGAATAGAAAAATTTAGGTTATTTTTACAACAAGATAGATTCATAGTATGAAGTGATTTAAAACATTTCGATAAATATCTTCAAGTTAAGAATCTTAACAAAGTCACACATACTAGACTCATACGCTGGTCTCTTTTCTTGGCTAATTTTAATTTTGATTCAGAATATATTGATGGTAAGAAAAATTCTCTATCAAATTTCCTTACTAGAGAATTCCATAATTAAGTGTATGTTTTATGTAGATTTTCTTGTACAGCAAGGATGGAATTTATGATCTAGTAGGCATATTACATGGTGTCTTTTCAATAACCAGTATTTGAGTTAGTCTAAGATTTTGACAATCTAGAATAGTCATAAGTCTCAATGGGAGTCATTAGTAGAAGAATTTAGAAGGATGTCATCTGATGCCAAACCTATTCCTATTTTTGGGCTGAATCTGAAGATCCTGCTAAACTAGTCTAAAAACATTCATAAACCTACAAAATTTCGAAACAATTTTATGCATTTCTCACTAATAGTGATCATGATATACAATATGATCCCAGCAAGGATATCTGCTACAAAGATTCTAATTCTTATGACATATATGACCAACCTTTTTTCAAGGGGGGCATGCTACATACATTTTCAGCTATAGATGACTTGCATAAATATGAAATGGATTAAGATGAAGACGTATATTATTGTAATATGAATAGATGTCATGCTTCATCATCCAGAAATGTTGAATCTATATCATCACTACAAGAAGATAAATTTATATTAGAATGATTAAAAATTGATATTGGCAAATTAAAACATAAATTAGAAAAAATTCCATTAGATAACATAGATAAATATTTACTCGTAAAAAATAAAATAATGAAAAAGAAAAAAGAAAATAAATGTTATAAGAAATTTATTAAAAAAAAAGAATGGCAGTTATACTCACAACCAGATCCATCCATATCTGAAAAATTGGAGGAATTAGAGAAAATATTAGATGAAGATCAATTATCCCAAACATCAAAACAAACAAAGAAAAAAGATAAAAACTCATATATTGATGTGGCTAATAGATCTGTTTGGAGAAATAGGAGGATAGAACAATTACAAAAGTTTATTCAATGCCAACACAAAAATTGAAGAATTGCAATTAGAAGAAAATAGTGATCAAAGACAATGTTATGAGACAAAAACACATAAAGTTCAACCCATTAGAATAAATACAAATAAAAAGAATATTCTTCAAGTTCCAATGTGTACTCTATGGATTAACTTAGATAAGTTCAAACCTTATCCAATCGATGTCTTAATTGACATAGGAGCAGAGGCCACACTAGCAAGAAAAGGGATAATACCTCATTACTTATGGCAACCTAGGGCTAAAATAGTTATTACCTTTGACAAGGTAGATAAATATGTTATTGAGGAAGCTAGAATCCTATCCAATCCCCAATAGGTATGAAGTTTTACATAACTGTCTATGTTATAGAATGATTAGCGTATGATATGGTATTAAGAGTGGAGAACTTAAATCAGTTTGGTCAATTAGTTGTATCAAAGGATAGTATACAGTTAGAACCTTATAAATATAAAAAATTAGAATAACCCACTATTAGATTTGACTAGTAACCTCACAAATAAGAACAAACAAAATGGGTGATAAATCAAATCCAACAAAAAGATGATCAACTTGGACAAATGAAAAAGAAATTGCTAAAATTGGCTAGTGATGATCATATAGCCTTCAAACACAAAAAAACTCATTGGTGTCCTATACAACTCTTAGATACTGTAAAAGTTAAAGCTAAAGAACATCACATTGGTATGTCACCAGAACTACAACATGAATGTGAACAAGAAATAGCACAATTACTAGAAAATAAACTCATACAAGCCAGTATGAGTATGTTTTCATGTGCAGCATTCTATGTCAATAAATGAGTTAATGTAACAAGGGGAAAAAAGAGATTAGTAGTAAATTACAAACCCTTAAATGAATTAATCAAGCTAGTTCAACATTCAATACCAGGAAAGCATGATTTATTCCAAAGACTTCAACATACCCACGTATATTTTAAATTCAATCTAAAATCAAGGTTTTGGAAAATACAAATCTATCTTGAAGATAGATGGTTAATAGCGTTTACTATACCATGAGGATTATACGAATGGACGATATTACCTTTTGATATTAAGACAACACCATCTATATTTCAAATGTGCATGGATAGAATATGCAAACAATATCCTTTTATAATGGTATACATAGATGATATTTTAGTAATGTCCAAGAATGTAGAGCAACATCCACAACATTTAATTAGTCCATTTACATAGAAAAACATTTTTATGACACATGGACGTTCCTTTGCCAAAGATAAACCAGAATCATTGTTTATAGAATCTAAGTCTTTTGATAACTCCTCAGGATCATATGCTGGTTCAGCTATGTATTGAACATAATAATGACCTCCACTTTATTGATATTGATACAAAAGTGGGTTAATATGTGATAGCTTGAGAGATATTGGGTTCTAACGATTGATGTCGCAATGTTGATGAAGGTTCTACTGTTGCTGTCAGAACATCATGATATCAAGCATATGATCATGGATATTCCCAATCTAGTCTTTTACTGATGCTGGCAGTTAGGTGGGAACTTGTATTAAAATCCTGGTGAAATGTGAACCAAGTTGCAGATTGTAAACTTTTAAAGTATAGAAAATCACCATGGACTTTAGACCTAACTCTGGTTTTAAGATGTGATGGGTAACTTGCTGGAAAGTACTTAGGACATGCACCAAATTTTATCCACGAAGACTAAAAAGGATCATTTTCTTGTGGTTTGGTGTTGGGAAAGGTAAACTGAATTTGGTATACATGACCATCTTGAGGTTGGTAATAAGCCAAATCAGATTGTAAAATATTCAGGTTGACCTCTTGTAGGTTCATGGATGTTTTGAAGACTAGTTTAGCAGGATCTTTAGATTCAGCCCAAAAATAGGAACAAGTTAAATTGGCATGGGATGAAATCCTTCTAAATTCTTTTACTAATGACTCGCATTGAGATTCATTACTATTTTGGATTGCCAAAATCTCAAATTGACTCAAATACTGGTTATTGAAAGGACACCGTCTCATACGCCTTCTAGATCGCAAAATCCATCATTGCTGTACAAGAAAATCTGCATAAAACATATACTTAATTATGGAATTCTCTAGGAAGAAAATTCGCTAAAGAATTTTTCTTACCATCAATATATTCTGAATCAAAATTAAAATTAGCCAAGAAAAAAGACTAGCGTATGAGTCTAGTATGTGTGACTTTGTTAAGATTCGTAACTTGAAGATATTTATTGAAATGTTTTAAATCATTTCGCATTATGAATCTCTTTTCTTGTAAAAATAACCTAAAGTTTTCTATTCCTTTAATTATTGCTGATAATTTTTTGTGTGTACTGTGGTAGTTCTTTTATACATAGTTAAAACTACAACTAGCATACCTACATATATGGATAAGACCATTTAAGTCTTCTTTTAAAACTGCTCCCTAATAATTATCAGATGCATTAGTTTATAAGATTAATGTACTTGCTGTTAGCATTCTTAACTGTGGTAATTTGGTACATTGTTCTTTTAAGTGTTTTAATTCTTTCGTATGTTTCTCAGTCCAAGCTACAACTTCCTTTTGAAATTTTTAATTAAGGATTTGTCTATTGTTGGTGAGATCTTTATAGAAACCTAAAATATAATTTAAACACCCCAAAAATCTTTGTAATTGGGTTTTATTGGTTATGGCATCTAAAAATTTCTAAATTTGAATTAATATATGGTCTTGTAATGTTATTCTACCATTCTATATTTGTAACCCTAAAAAATTAATGGTATCAACCCTTATAAACATCTTTTTCTCACTTGGTGATAACAGTAAACCATTTATATTGACTAATTTATAAAATTGTTCTAAATGTTGTAGATGTTGCTTTACATTCTTGGAAATTGCTAAAATATCATCTATGTATACCATTATAAAAGGATATTATTTGAATATTTTATCCATGCACATTTGAAATATAGATGATGTTGTCTTAATACCAAAAGGTAATACTATCCATTCGTATAATCCTCTTGGTACAGTAAGTGCTGTTAACCACCTATCTTTAGGATAGATTTGTATTTGCCAAAACCTTGATTTTAGATCGAATTTGGAATATACGTGGGTATGTTGAAGTCTTTGTAATAAATCATCCTTTCCTAGTATTGGATGTTGAATTGGCTTGATTAATTCATTTAATGGTTTGTAATTTACTACTAATATCTTTTCTCTCCTTGTTAATTCATCTTGTTTATTAACATAGAATGCTACACATGAAAACATACGTGTACTGGGTTGTATGAGTTTCTTTTTTAGTAATTGTGCTATTTCTTGTTGACATTCATGTTGTAATTCTGGTGACATACCAATGTGATGTTCTTTAGCTTTAACTTTTACATTATCTAAGAGTTGTATAGGACACCAATGAGTTTTTTTTTGTGTTTGAAGGCTATAGGATCATCACTAGCCAATTTTAGCAATTTCTTTTTCATTTGTCCAAGTTGATCATCTTTTTTTTTATTTGATTTATCACCCATTTTGTTTGTTCTTGTTTGCATTAATGTAGCTATTTCTCTTTGTTGCACAGTTTTTCCTATTTTATTTCTAAGTATTTATTCTTCTTTGTTAGTATCTATAGAAGTAGAACTACTTTTTTCTTAATCTGATTGTGTTGTGTTAGCAGAGATAATTAAACCTTTTCTTTTTAAGTTGGCTTTTGCTTTTTGTTGTTTTTTTCATTCTTTCTTATCTATTCTTGTTTATATAGGTGGTGATGAAGGAAAGAAAATTTGTTCTAGAGAAGATGGTAAAGGTGGTGCACTTGGTTTGTAACGTGATGAAGGTCTATTTTTTGGTACCCATACTTGTCTAATAGTTCTTACTTCATTATTTATATTTTGTATTGCTAATGTTTGTGACATATCTACTTTATTCATTTCTTCTAATATTTCTAATTGTACTTTATTTAAATGCATTACATCTCCTATAGTCGTATTAGTCTAATTTAGTAGACATACTGTATTTGCAGGGCATGATAATGATTTCTTTACTTGTAGTCACCATATAGATTCTAAAGCTTTTTCATTTATCAATTTATGTTGCATTAATTCATATTTCCTAGGATATTCTTCTTCTAATTTTTTCATTCTTAATTTTGCTTCTTTATAAATTTTATCTTGATTTGATTCATTTTTTTTTAATATTCATATGTGTATGAATAATTTTTTATCAAGGCATAACATTCTATATAGTGATAATGACTATCAATTTGTTCTAAAACTTTGTGTCTACCATAAGGACCTCCTTGTTCTACAATTGTTTTTGAAGAAGAGGTTGAAGCTTTTGATATTCTATCATCTTATAGTTGTTGTTGTTATTTAGTCTCAACAATTCGTAATTGTTTTTGTAAAGCTATAATTTGTTGTTGTAACTATTGTACTAAACTTGGATTATTAGAAGATGATTGTTCTATTTATTTTATTTGTTCTAATAATGCAACTTCTTTTTTAGGAGAAATATTTTTCTTTGGTCTACGCATTGGATCTAACAAATCATAAGAGATAAACTTGGGAACTTGAAGATTAACATGATATTTATGCTTTGTTTGGGTATGATATGGTTTTAGATATGAAAAATATATATCATACTCATTTGTCAGATCTGGATATTGTGTATGTATCGGCAAATCTTCTGTGTCTATTTCTACACCATGTTCTATATTAGTTGTTCCTACTTGAGTTTTAGATTCTCCAAAGGGTAATAGGGTTTGCATACTAGTATTGCTAAAAAGTTTAAAACATAATCTAGTACCTATGGTTACATAAATAGATTTATCTACCATTTCTACTGGAAGATACACTATAAGCATAAGAGATTTATAAATATGAAGATCATGTAGGGATAGAGTAAAATTAGGAATTATAACCATTAATGCATCTGTCTTTAATGTTCCTTTTGCTCGAGTTATGATGGCATTTTCAAAATTTTTAAATCATTTGTCTATTAGAGCTATCCAATAGGGTGCACTCAAACGATAATTGAAGTGAGGATGTATGTGGATTGAGAGTTCAACTAGATGAATATAATTAGAACTTTTTTATCCATTATCTCATTTCAACTAGAGAAAATAAAGTTAATGTTATTGGCCTTAAACCTGATCCTGCAATTTCTAAATCACAGTTTGATAAATACATCTCCTTAAATGATTCAGCAAAAGAGAGACTTGATTTATCATATATTTCATTGTGTTTAGGAACTAGCAATGGAATTGTACCATTAATGCTACTGCAAAATTCAAAAATCCTACAAAAGTATACAGAACATGTAACAGATGCTGCGTTTGTGGCCATGGTTGAAGTCATAGAAGAAACTGGTTGATGTTGCCTCTACTGCATGACTTACATGCTTGTCCTTTGGCCTTTACTGCATGAGTTACATTCATTAATGATCTGTAGAAACCTTCTTTTACAAATTAGAAATAAATCCTAATATGCGTTTGATGAGACGCGACATGCACTGTGTCGCGATATCGCGTACGCGATATTGCGGCCGCTGCGATATCGCATCCCATGTGATATCACGTCTTCCCCTGCGATATCACGTACGCGATATCGCGGTTCACCGTCATATTTATAAATAAGAGGCGGCAGTTCCCTCATTTCCCAATCCTGGCTAGAAGTAGCGAAGCTCTGGCAGATTGATCGCTCCAGAGTTAGAATTTTTCCCCATGTGCCCGCAGTAGAAGTCCTAGAGTGAACGGCTCTTTATTCGAGCAGCTTGTAACCTGAACCCAAGTTGTGTACGGCAATAAAGACGAACTTGATTGGATAAACCTTGCAGCACGTGGTTTTATTGTTGTTTATTTACTACTTTCCTAGTGCGCACAAGTATGACTTGATTATGAGCGTCTATGGACGTGTACGACTAATCAAGGAATCGGCTGCTTGTCACACTTAAGCTAAATAGGTGCCTCAGTATGACCACTTCGAGCACTTGCATTACGTGTGGTGATCCCAGTAACGATTAGCGTTTGGTAAGCTGCAGTTGCATAGTTCAGGGTGTGTCCGGTAAGTGGGAACGGATGCTGACACTAGTTAATTTAGACATAGATCATTACCTAGAGTTAGTTAGTTTCTCAACCCTTTTCCTTAATAGCATAGAAGATAAACCGAAAAATATCAAAAAAATCACATACCTCAGACTTGCTTAACCATACACCATGACACTTACAAGCAAGCCTGGGAAGACAACGAACGATTAACCCCAAGTGTTTCTTGTGGTGTTAAGGCATTTAGTCTGGGGAGTTCAACCGGATCGCGCGTGCACGCTCGTATTCGTATGGTTGAGTGTAGGGGTACCTCGCCACTCATCATTGGCGCCGTTGCCGGGGACTAAGTGTTTTTTCGCCAATTTAACATAAGGGATATCACTCACATCGTTGTGAGCTTAAAACGAACCTTAGGGTTAATCAGTTAATCAAGAACATAAATAACGGTGAAAGTTAGCACACCATTAGAAATGGCTTCTTCTCATGCAATCAACTCACCTAAGGACAATACAGGAGAAAGTCAGGATCATACGCATAACCGAAATCAACCATGTCCTCAACAATCCAAAGTCACATATACTCATCCCGATGAGTATGTGCCGGATTTTACCTTTGTTTTCCATCAAGATGAGCAACTGCGGTGGAGAGACATGCAAGGTAACATCGTGTTACCCCCAGATCGCTCTGCTCCCAACATGCTTTTCCGTGCCTTGGTACAGATTGGCATGCATGAGCTGTTCGCAGAATACGTTTTGGATGACCATGATACAAGGGATTATCAACCCACAAACGCCCAACGTATTCGGGATGCAAGGCAGGAGAGCCAACATTCACTACTGAAGGGCAAGGTTCCCCACGTCATTAGTGAAATAGGAGAAGAGGAACCCCTCACGATGGGTTTCTTAGAAAATGATGTTCCTCCTCCTCACTCTAGTGAAGAGGTTAGGCATCAGGGCCTTAGATCAACGATACATATTCCAGGCTCTGATCCCCGTGAGCACCAGCTGTTCACGGCAGGAACAACTACTCACACTAATGACGGACTCGTTGATCGTCACAACGATCGGGGCCGAAGCAGCCGAAGAGAAGGCAAGAAACATCACCATGGTGATGGATCCCCTTCTTCTTCTCCTTCATCTCATCATTCACCCTCTCCTTCCACATCTGGGCGCAGCCACCATGAGCATAACGTGGAAAGTAAAGGTAAAAGAGATGAAATGCCTTGATAGGAAGGTCGAGAGGAGTTAGGACAAGGGAAAGGACATAGGGAGAATAGGAAACCACCACATAGACATCACAAATGTCATGAAAGAGATGATCATGACGAACCCCTATTCGCAACCTGAAGCATGCTTGATATTAGAGAGGCAGTTAGGATTCCCACAAGGCATTTAAAGGACAGTAGGATCAAGCATTTGGACATAAATAATATCCCACGATTTGAAGGGGGATACAACACTGATCCTTAGCATCATTTACAGGCATTCCACGATGCCTGTGCCTTGAAAAACATAGACAATAAGTGGCAGAAGCTCAAGTTATTCCCAAGGACACTCACCAAAGAAGCAGAGAGCTGGTACCGGTCCTTGGAACCGGAAACCATCAGGAGGTGGAGTATGATGATTGAATTGTTCAATAACAAATATCAAACGTACTCCAGAGTGTCTAACTTGCGTAAGCAGATCCAAGGCTGGAAACAAGGTGCTCATGAATCCTTGGATGCTGCCATGGCCTATTACTACACACTGCTACATCGTTGCCCGGGCCATGGGTATGCTAAACGGGATCAACTTCGCCACCTCGTGGATGGGCTATGAAATGAAACGAGAAGAACTCTTGGGACTTACGCCCAAGGGAGACTCTCCCAATTAACAGCCCATGAAGTTGAAGTTTTGTTGGAATAAGTAGCGCAAGAAGAGGGTGAGCTACGTAGAAGAGAAAGTGCATAGGAATATAACTGCGATCCCTCCCTTTGCAAGAAGGGAGTGAAATTCTGTGATGAGGAGGATGAGTCACCACTCGAAGAGTTGGTGAACAGGAAAACCGTGCC
>MNCI01026334.1:1389283-1411787 GCA_015680685.1 Gnetum montanum | reverse complement strand
GATAAACCGAAAAATACCAAAAAAATCACATACCTCAAACTTTCTTAACCATACACCGTGACACTTACAACCAAGCCTGGGAAGACAACGAACGATTAACCCCAAGTGTTTCTTGTGGTGTTAAGGCATTTAGTCTGCGGAGTTCGACCGGATCGTGTGTACATGCTCATATTCGTATGGTTGAGTGTAGGGGTACCTCGCCACTCATCAGCGTTCAATAGATTCACTCATTTCACAAGACTCTCCACTCTAAATTTTGCAAAGTACTAATGATATTACTCAACTTTGATACTAATTTCTAAGCACCACAACAGAATTGTAGAAATTACTCTTTTATTGCTTAAGAAATTACAAGCATAAGGGATGCTTCACGAGGAATGCTCTCAAGAGCACTATGAGTTGCTTCTTGAGATCTCTCTGCCGGATACCTCTTATGTTGCATACAAGCCTTTGCACACTTTATATAGGAATAGGAGAGGGTGTCTCAACTCTTCAAGACACTATTACTAGTGCTTGCCAACTTAGCACACACTTACACACCATTATCGAAATTCATTCTTATCACAAATCTCTTTACACATTTTACTCCACTATAACACTGCAGATAGTGGATGACACATCATGCTGAGAACATAATCCACTAGAAGAGTGGAAGAAAATTAATATTCCATTTACATAAATGGACATTTTTATGACACATGGACGTTCCTTTGCGAAAGATCAATTAGAATCATTATTTTGGAAATCTGAGTCTTTTAATGGCTCATTGGGATCATATGCTGGTTCAGCTATGTATTGCACATAATAATGACCTCCACTTTATTGATATTGATAGAAAATTGGGTTCATATGCCATAGCTTGAGAGATATTGGGTTCTGACGATTAATGTTGCAATGTTGACAAATATCTTCTACTATTGTTGTCCAAACATCATGATACGAAGAAAATCACCATGGAAGTTCCCAATCCAGTCTTTTACTAATGCTGGTAGTTAGGTAGTAACTTGTATTAAAATCCTGGTGAAATGCGAACGAAGCTGCAGATTCTAAACTGTTAAAATATAGAAAATCACCATGGACTTTAGACCTAACTTTGGTTCTAATATGTGATGGGTAACTTACTGGAAAGTACTTAGGATATGCACCAAATTTTATCCACCAAGATCAAAAAGGATCATTTTCTTATGGTTTGGTGTTGGAAAAGGTAAACTAAATTTGGTATACATGACCATATTGAGTTTGGTAATATGCCCAATTAGATTGTAAAATATTCAGGTTGACCTCTTGCAGGTTTATGGATGTTTTTAAGACTATTTTAGCAGGATCTTCAGATTCAACCCAAAAATAGGAACAAATTAAATTAGCATGGGATGACATCCTTCTAAATTCTTCTACTAATGACTCGCATTGAGATTTATGGCTATTCTGGATTTCCAAAATCTTAGACTGACTCAAATACTGGTTATTAAAAGGACACCATCTAATACGTCTATTAGATTGCAAGCTCCATCCTTGTTGTACAAGAGAATTTGCATAAAACATACACTTAATTATGGAATTCTCTAATAAGGAAATTCGCTAGAGAATTTTTCTTAGCATCAATATATTCTGAATCAAAATTAAAATTAGCAAAGAAAAAAGACCAGTGTATGAGTCTAGTATGTGCGACTTTCTTAAGATTATTAACTTGAAGATATTTATTGAAATGTTTTAATAACTTCACACTATGAATCTCTTTTTTTGTAAAAATAACCTAAATTTTTCTATTCCTTTAATTATCACTAATAATTCTTTATGTCATTAATGGATCCACCTCCCCCCATTAGGTTGATTGTTCGGGCCACCTCATTTAGGTGACTCATTCCTAGTCGGTACACAGATGGGTCCCCTCCACTCATGCCTATTCATTCTTAGTATTCATGCAACTATTGGACTATTGCAGCAATGTTTGGCATAGTTGTTTGAGTGGTAGGTAGAGGTGGTGGCTGCTGCTCCTCTTCTTGAATGATTTTTATAGGTTTTTTATCTTTCATCATCTTTGCCTAATTAGCAATTGGAGCATGCCTGATAGCATCATTTGCATAACGGACTATTCCTTCTCTCCAACAGAGTTTTCTAATGAGGCATGGAAAGGGGAGTGCCTTCTTTCCATGTTCATTCTCTTTAAGCCACTTCTTTATCTCCAGATAGATTAGCTGTGGAAGGTTGATAGGGAAGCTCTGACTCAGACTAGCACATGCATGGGTAGAAAAGCTAATGATCTTGTTGGGACTCATTGTGGGATTTAGGTGAAAGGTCACAATCTTGTTATGAATTCTTTCTATTGGTGTATGCACACTGTACTCCATATGGTCAACACCATAGCACCATTGAACCCATTCCTTTTTGATGTTGGGGTCTACTTGAATCGGAATCTTAGTGAGATTCATCCCAGTTTCTGGTAACCCAAGCACTTTAGCAATGGCCTAGACTGAGTAGGACACTGAGATGTTCTTGATTTTGACCATTGAATCGACATACTTGTTATTCTAGAATAAGAATGTCTCTTTCATGTACCACTCCCTAGTGGAAGTGATAATTGGCTACATGAGAGAGGTCTTCAGTTAGTCTTATACTTCTTTAGGTGCTTTCTCTAGGAAAGAGCCAAATTTTAACTCCTAGAGCACTATTTTTTGGATCTTCCTTGATTTGATTTGATTTAGGAAAGCTTTTGTCAAGGTCACCTTAAGGTTTGCTTGCTGAGCTGGTGCCTAATCCTGGTGGGAATGTTTTCTTACTACTACTGGTTTTGGAATCTGACAAATAGATTCCACCTTGGCATCTTCCCTAAGAGGACCAATGGCGTGGGTTGCAAGTGGTTCTTCCTAAGCTTGTTCTTGGCCCCTTCCCATTCATGGCCATTTCTCTCTTAGTTTAGACAATCCTCCTTCCTGTTTGTGTTTGCCTTTCAATGCCATCTATGGTCACAACACATCTATGGATTAGTAGATATAACATGTAACTTTGAATATTTAAATATCTTATCTCATCAATTAGTTACACTTGGCTAAGGTTCGACCATTGTAGATTGATTATTTTATGCTTATTTTATTAATTAATTTTTATTATAAGTGTCACCAGAGCTCATTGGAAGAGTTTAACTTCTATAATTTGGTGTTTAAATGTTGATTTCTTAGTTAAAGCTTTGTGGGTGTTAGAAAAATGGCAAAAAAATTTCTATCAAAAATAGCATATTTATGGCCCTGACAACTAAGAGCTTAACTCTAATAGCTATAGGGTTGAAGAATGTAGTGATTTGGATAAATGATTAGAAAGTTATGAGCTCTAGAAGGTTTTGGGCTTTGAAAATTTGAAAAAATCCCTTGGTGTTTGTGAGCGAATGTGAAAATTTCTAAGGGGGATCACACATATTTATACTATTTCTATGCTATGTTGATAGGGTCGTGTATACAAGGTCTTGTATATGCATAGGCTCCATTGATGGGGCCACGTATACGACATCTTGGATATACATGAGCTTCATCGACGGGGCCCCATTTATGGGGTTTGTAAACAAAATTTTGAAATGTGAATATGTTGAAAAATACAAGAAATTTTTAAATGAATTTGGAGTCGATGGAGTCCTAGAAAAGCCAAGAATATGATGAAATCATTGTAGAGGGTCTTTGAATGCTCAAAAATTCAAAAATTTAATGGAGAATGTGTGCATTGAATAAAATGTGTAAAGGAGCACATGGTTGGATGTAGAAATAGGTGTAGGAAAGATTTTGATTGCAAAAATGCCTAATGATAAGATGCTTAATGAACCCAACCAAGAGATATGCAAGTGGATCCTCCCCATAGCAAGCACATGCCTTGTTTATCCTTGCATAATGTTAACCTAAAGGGTTTGTGGACCTCATAGGTAATGAATGGTTGATGGAAGTTAAGGACCAAAACCTAAAAGATTCTACCAAAGAATTCAAGTATGTTAGACAAAGACACTGAATCAAGAACATGAACACCAACAATAAGATGAGTTACGGGTAGCATAGAGGGATGATGGAGAAGTTGGAATGGAATTCTAAGTTGAGGTCATAAGAAGTTCCTTGTGAATTTTATGTTTAAATGACCTGAGAAGATCTATCCTTAGTCTAGACTAAAAACAACTACTTTTAGTGACTTTGCAATACCACTCCAAGACCAATCCACCTCTTGAGACATAAGAGTCTCTCACAGAAAAACAATCATTCCATAAAGAGAAGAAAAGAAAAGCAAGAAGTGAGAGAGGGCCTGAGTTAGAGAGGACCTTCAAACATGGGTAACATGTCTTTCTAGTCCCATAACTAATGCTTGTAGCCCATTTATTTGTCTAAGGTGTGTGCTTTGAATTTCCATCATGTTTTTTTATTTTTTATTTTTTTTGTTTTTTTTCTTTTTGGATGGAAACCACACCATGCAAAGACTTTATTCAACTTCCTATTATTGGTTGACACAAAATGGTAAGAAGTCTATGAAAACACTCATGCACTCAAGCAAGTAGAAGAGTACAAAGAGTATTGGATCCCCTTGAAGTCACACCTTGTGTAAATCTTTAAATCCTTCCCAATTCTAGAAAATACTAAGTTCACAAATTTATTAAAAGTTTATTTAATAAAAAGGGACCTCAAACTTCCAAAACAAGGAAAACCATAGAGTTTGTGGATGGGTGAATGTCATGCACTCATTGCCTATTTCATGAAAAAGAAACCATGTGTTAGCCATCAATACAAAAATTTAGAAATACAAACTAGACATTAGCAAATAAAACATTAAGCACAAGCCACCATTAGTAACAGCAACAACACCACTATGTCTTGTTGGCACATAGCATGTTTATTAACAAAAATTAGAAAATCACACTAAAATAAAAGAAAGAAAAATATATAAGAAAGTGTAAAATACTCAAGAAAGATTTAAAATTATTTCATTTAAATACTCAAGAAAGATTTTCATCGAACACATTAAGGTTGATTAGTCTTTCTTTTTGTGCTAAGCTTAGGTTAAGATCCAAGTCATAGGTTGTTGAGAGTGTATGAAGTTTAGATTAAATTAGAATCGCTGGAAGTTTTCCATACAATCACTCATAGGAAGAGTAACCAATAAAGAGTTTCCATGTTGAGCAGTAGGCCCAAAAGGCATCATTGAGTTTTGTGCTCTAGTCTCTCCTACATTTTCTAATAGTTCTTATTAGAATATTGGTGATCTACTTATTAGTTATCTTTGCTTGATTGTTGGCTTGGGGATGATAGGGTGTTGTTAATTTATGTTCAACCCCCAAGAATTGCATGAGTTTTCAAAAATTAGCAATTGTAAAATGGGTCTTATTATTAAAATATGTGCACGTGGCACCCCAAACTTGTTCACAACATTTTGTTGTACAAATCAAGTTGAAATGGATGATGTACAATCAGTGATGATTGCTACTTCTACCCATTTGGTATAATAGTTAACGGAGACAATTATATATGCCTTCCTATTGGACATGGATGTGATGGGACCCATAAAATCTATGCCCCATTTATCAAAAGGTTCTAGTGGTTGAATCCACTATTGAAAATCATCCATTTGTGTGGTCATCCCACCATCTTATTGGTAGTGTTTACAGGATTGAAAAAATTGGTGGGCATCCCTAAAGATTGTGGGCCAATAGTATCTTTCCATCAAAATTTTTATTTCCATGCATCTCCCAACATAATGGCCTCTGCAAGGACTTTTATGAGCATCCTAGAGAATGTGAAATTGATCTACGTTAGGTACACACCAACAAACAAGGCCATCAGCACACACCTTATAAAGGTATCCATTGATTTCCATGAAGTTCTTAGCTTGATGAAGAAAATATTGTTTCTTCCTATGATCCAAATCTTATGGAATCTCTTGAGCAAGAAGATAAGTGAGAATGCAATCATACCATTTTAGTTTGATAGGCATTTGCTCATTTATTGCATCAACAAAGAAGAGTTCATCAAGAAATATATTAGATAGTGGGCTTTCCTCCTCTTTGTTATCCCATCGCAATTGAGACAAGTGATCAACAATCACATTCTTAATCTATTTTTAATCTACCATTGTAAGATCAAATTCCTACAATATCACTTGCCACTATATAACATGGGTGCTCACCATTTTCTTATTCATGAAGAAGTGGATGGCACTGTGATCAGTGTGCATAAATACTTTATATCCAAGAACATAGTACTTGAACTTTTCTAGAGCATACATCACTACCATAAGTTCTTTCTTCATGGTGGTGTAATTCAGTTGTGGACCCACAATGCTTCAACTTGCATAGTGGATGTAATATGAACATTTGTTATCATCCAACTACATAAGCACAGCTCCTAAGGCATAGTTAGATGCATTTGTCATGATATGAAATGGTCTGGACCAGTTAGGTGCTTGTAGAATTAGAGTCTCTATAAGCTTCTATTTGAGGCTTTGAAATGCATTTTTACATTCCTTGGTCCAGATGAAGGGAACATCTTTCTTTATTAGCTTAACTAACAATTTTGTGATCTTATAGAAATTCTCTATGAATCATTGGTAGTAACCAGTGTGTCCATGGAATTACTAAACATCTTTGATAGTTTCTGGTTGGTAAGTGATTCCTTGGATGACCCTTATCTTTTTGGGATCTACCTCAATCCCTTCTTGTGAAAGTTAATGCCCCAATACAATGTCCTTTTGGACTATCAGATGGATCTTTTGTCAATTGAGTCATATATTTGTTTCCACACATCTTTTTAGTGCTTATTTAAGGTGATCCAAGGCTTGCTCAAATGTAGTGCCATAAGTGGAGAAGTCATCCATGAAGAATTTTACTTCACTACCTATTTGTTGCTAAAAGATACTTAAGACCATATGTTGAAAAGTGGTAGGAGCATTGCACAGTCCAAAAGCATCATGTGATATGCAAAGGTTCCCTAGGGACCTGTGAATGTTGTTTTGGCTTGATCATTTAGTGTAATCTAGATTTGGTTATAGCCACTATAACCATCTAGAAAACTATAATAGCAATGCCCAGAGATGGTGTCCAACATCTAATCAATGAATGGAAATGAAAAATGTTCTTTGAATGTTCCCATGTTTAACAGCTTGAAGTTGATACAAAAGCACCATTTATCACCTCTCTTTAGTACTATCATGAGTGGGCTAACCCACTCGCTATCCATAATGGATTAGATGAACCCTAACTTAAGGAGTTGCTCAATCTCCTCCTTGATAGTTTACTTCAATTTTGGATTCAACTGTTATTGTGGTTGCCTCCTTGGCTTCATGGACAGATTAGTGTAAATGCGATGCTGGCATATCCATGGATCAATTCTAGTGAGTTTAAGATATGACTAAGCAAAGGCTATTGGTCATTTATTGACCACTTTTAGTAGTTTCACTTTCTACTTAGGAGCAAGTTTAGCATTGAGTATGACTAGCTTTCCACCTTTTAAGAATGCATATTCTAGGTTGGTAGGTAGAGTTTTCAACTCTATAGGCTTCTATTTAAAATTCTCATCAATCTCCAACTCTCCTCAACTAGTATCGGCATTTTCATTATCAGAGAGTTGGTTATTAACTTGCTCTAGTTCATTCATGCCTGCAACATAAGCATGTGTTAAGCTCTTAGTATGTTCCATGCATATTTGTCTACTATTAGAATCAATGGTTACCAAGGCATGGAACTAGTTCACTGTGCATGGATGGAGTAGGTGGTAGTTGTGTTAAGGATGGAGGAACAAGTGTAGAAATAGGATGAGGATAAGGATCAAATGTCTCTAGAATGTGGAGAATGTGTTTTTTAGTATTCAAAAGGGTGATAGTGATGTTGGAAACAAGAAATGTGACTGGAAGAGTTACATGAAGATAGGGATTTTTGAACATAATACCCATATGGATCTAGTTATCTGTAAGGGTACTGTTGCCTTGGTGGTGGCATCCCCCATGACTATGGTTAATGCCATTATTGATATTTCTTGTATGGTTGTAGTGGAGTTCCACTTTGATAATATTATTATTGCTGATGGAATTGCCTAGGATTGCCTTGAGGATAAGGTAATCTTATGGGTGTTTTCCTTTTTTCTAGTTGTGTATTTAGACCATATACCCCAAACTCTTATAAGTGTGACACAATGGGGCAACATCCTATAGGATGTTCATATTAGAATATGTCATATCCATCATCATCATCTGGTTTAGTTTTTGCAACTTCATATACTACAAAAATCTCACCCTTACCCCTTTGGTAGGCATGTTTGGCTTCTTTTTGCCTTTTGTGGTTATGATCACTACTCTGGTCTCTTGATTTTTTGGCAATTTTTAGAGTAGTTTGGAATTTTTCATCTAACGAATCCCACATTTTATCCACCTTAGCAAAAATTTCAAGCATAGATTTATGGATTGCCAAAATTTCAAACATAGATTTATGGATTGGTAAGGTATTTCTATTCACCACCTCAGCAAGTGGTGATTCCTCCTCATTGTCAAAAAATTGAACCTTTCTCTTTTTGATGAAAGGATCCCTATTGTATTCCTCTAAACTTTCACATTTCCTCAACTCTCCTTTTCTTTTACTACCTCCTCAATTAACCTTTGAATTTGATGGGCTTTCAATTCTGATAGTATTCCTTGGGCATAGATCCAAAGAGTTCTTCTTGTTTTTTATCTAAGTTCATCTATGATATGACAAAGTTGTTTTCNTCTTGTTTTTTATCTAAGTTCATCTATGATATGACAAAGTTGTTTTTGTTGAGAATAACCATGGCTAGGGCATTGATGTATGAGAGAATAGTATTTGTCCATGGCGGTGTCCAAGGGTTCATGGTTTCCTTACTTCTATCCTTGGATCTACTGTCTCAGACTAGACACTCTAGAGTACATTTGATACTTATCATTGAATAACTTTAGCATTGTACTCCACTTGTAGATGGATTCTAGCTCCAAGGATTAGTACCAAATTTTTGCTTCCTTAATGAGTGTCATGGAAAATAGCTTTAATTTTTGCCAATAATTTTCAATATTTTGTAAGGCATAGGCATCATGAAAAGCTTGAAGATGTGTTTTTGGATCAGAGTTATATCCCCCCTCAAATCTAGGAATATTGTTCATATCAAGTCATCTAATTCAACTATCCTTCACATGCCTAGTTGGAATTTTTACAGCCTCTGTAATATTTAACATGATTTGAGTTGCTAGCAAAGGGTCATCATCATCATTATCTTGATGACATCATCTACCACCCCTTTGGTGATGGTGGGCTTGACAATCATCATTATTGTCATACTCTTCACCTCCATCATGATTGTTCTTTCTGTGATGTTTGTTAGAACTAGAAGAGGAAGAAAAAGATGCTAATGAAGAGGGTGAAGAGGGAGGAGCGTTGCCACCACCATGGTATCTACCAACTTATCTTTGGTTGTTATGACCATGTTTTTTAGTTTTCTTATCCTTTTGATGCTTGTCCAAGCCCCTGCCTTGATCACCATTCTTACTTGAACCTGGATTGTTAATAGCGGAGTGTAGATTCAAGGCTACATCCCCATCACCAATAAAAAGGGATCAAGAATCTTCATGTTGAAAATCCTTAAATGGAGGGTCCTCATAATCATCTTGGTTAAGCAGGAACAAGGGATTAGTGAATTGTTTCCCCTTCACTAACTCATTATGCTTCTCCTAGTGTTGATCTCTCATGCATTGTGTTTCAGTGGGATGGTAGTCTCGATAGTCATAATCATGCACAACGTAATCCTCTTCAAGATCTTAGATGTCCAACCTCCTAAGAGGTTTAAGTAGCATCATAAGCATAAATTAGTTAGGAGGCATTAAAATATTTCCTTTCATATCAGGCTATCACAGTTGCTCATCCTAATGCAGGAGGAAGGTGAAGTCAAGCACATACTCATCTAGATGAGTATACACCACCTTGCATTCTTGAGGGACTGGTGGTTTAGTATCATCACGCTTGTGAGAAGAAGAAATTTTGCAATAAAAATAAGACATCAATGTACTTATGTGATTATATTATTTTTGAGAATGATTTTTTACCTTAGGGTTCATCCGATGATGTTAATGATGTTCACTAAACCTAGAGAGAAAATGTTTCAACAAAAAGAGTCCTTGACAATGGTGCCAATAATGAGCAGTTGAGGTACCCCTACACCCAACTATACGAATCATTAAGTGTTCATGTACGATTTGGTTGAATTTTATGAACTCTATGTCTTCTATTACACTAGTATTCTAGGAGGTGAACTTTGCTCTAATAGTCATTATCTTCCCAATTACACTTGTGATGCATAAAGGTATGGTTAAGTGTAATCAAGACATCTGATTTTTATTATTTTATATTTTATGTGCCTGGTGCTTGAAATATAGAAATGAATTAATTTAATAATTAATTTAATTTAACTAATTAACTAATCTCTAACTAGTCCTAACACAACCATTCGGTCCTACTTTCCATACATGTCCTAAACCCATGTATCCACGATTGGGATTACCAAGTGTTATGCTACTGGGTGAACCAAGTAATAACACTACTGGGATTACCAAGCGAATACATGTTTATGCTTGAAGTAGTTGTACTTATGTGTTTAATCTATTTAGCTTAATTAATTAAATAATCACTTGAAGTCTAATTTAGCTTAATTAATTACATAATTAATGAAAATAGTAAATGAATAAATAAATTATTAATCTATTCCAAGTGCTACAAGGTTTGATCAAAAGGCTTGTCTTTATTGTTGTTCACACTAGTGTGTTCAGGTACAATAGTGCTCAAATAAAGATCTGTACACTTTCTGACTCCTACTATGGGCACTCAAAGAAATATTCTAACTCTCAAATGACAAAACAAGAGCTCTACTACATTATGATTTGAATTCCCATAAACATGGTTGGTGATCATGTATTTATAGATTTTATTGCAATGCTATGTCGATGGGGCCTCATTGACAAGGCCATGTCAACAGGGGTCCATTGACGTGACACAATGATGATTCATCAATAATGGATAAAGAAGTTATTGTATCCTGTTGGAGCAAACCTAAGACTTAGGATTTCTATGTCAAGTCTCTTATTATTAAGCAAATTCCTCATTAATGAGATAGAAATTAGTCATATTTAAGTTGGAATAGTGCAACATCAAATAGGGAATGATGCTTTTGATATGAAACATTAAGAAAATCATTCATACATGGATGATTGGAATATAATTGACATAGAATCTTTATGAATTTTTTTAAAAAATATAGATATAGGGAATTGCAAGAATATGAAAATTTAAATCCAAATATGAAAATTAGAGCAAAATTCATGCAAGAACATAGAGGGATGATACATCTTTTGAAATTACCTAACCATCATATTGAAATTACAACTTCAAAAAGCTAAGATGAAATAAGAAGATAGGTTGACACATATGACCATGAACACTCAAGAAGAAAGAAAGAGTTTTAAGAATGAAAAAAAAATAGAATAATCAAAATTTTGAAAGTCCCAAAAATAATGGTAACTACTTTATTTATGAAAAAAAGGACATAAGTATCAAGAATGTTGGTTTAACTTAATAAATCCTAAAGCTTCCAATGCACAACAAAGAATGATAGAAAAGAAAGAAATTATTAGAGGAAATAGATGAGCAAAGAATGAATGTAAACCTAATTAGATTAACAAACTAGGTAATGTATCATCTTGTTTTAGTGATTTTGTAAAAGAATGATACATAAAAATCGAGTGATTAATTTTACATACACAAGACATTATATAAAATAAAGAGATGTTCAAATCCATAAATTTATTTATCACAGGAGGTGTAATAACTGCAATAAGAGATCTATGTAGACATAAAGAAATTAATAAAGTTGACATAGAGATAAATCAAGTACTAGTAAAAACAAAAGATGTATTATTACTACTTGAGTAGAAAATTTTGGAAAGCAGTTACTATTTTAAAAAATAGCAAAAATCAAGTTCATTATAATCATATATATAAGTGGTAGCAAATATTGTTAAAGTGTAGTAATTATCCTTAGAATATACTCAAAATATTCCTATCCATGTGTATAATATTAAAGCCAATGTAAAGATAATTTGTTAATGAAATGGTTACAAAGAAACATAGCCTTTTGCAAAAGTCACATTCCAATTTATCATGATATATATAAAGGGAAGATATTGTAATTCATAAAAGAGCAACAAAAAGAAGAAGAAGAAGAAGAAGAAAGACTTCATTGTAAGGAAGCATGAAGCATGAATATCTATATGTCATCCATAATAGAGAAAGGATCTATCCATATTGATAAAATATCCTTTTGTAACTAAAAAAATGTCCTTCTACAATGGATGATGCTTTGATAGTGGTCAAACAAAGATCCATCTAAAATTGAAAATCTTTCCTTCTATAGCAGAAGGTCCTTTCATAAAAATATCCTTTTCATAACAAAAAATATATTTGTAACAAAAATGAAAGAATATATGGAAGGAAGATGTTTCCAAAATAGGATCTATTCATGGAGAAAGAGATCCATTTGTAAAAATAAAAGTTTATTTATATAACAATGGAAGAGGACACATGTATCTATAGGAAGGACATACCTATTTGAAGGATGAAACAAAGATGGAGGACAAAATTCTAAGCACAAAGATGAAAGATAAGGTTCATAATAGAGATGTAGGATGAGATCTAAAGCATAAAGGTGAAGGATAAGGTCAAAATTAAAGAAGTATAAACTCAATAGTAAAGGTGAGATGCATAGAAGAAAGAATGTATATATAGAAGTCACCAGAAAAGGATCATTAGGAACATAGTTCTAAGGTATACGTTAATAATCCTATAAATGAGTGTGATCAACCAATTCTATTTGATTTTCACATCTTAATAGTTTAATAGTTGAGAAGGTGGAAACGTCTTTATGTTAAGAAAGTATGATGGAAAATTTATCCATTAGAAGAATGGATGAAAAGAAGTCACTTCATGAAATAGAATGGAAGAGAGACCAATGCTTGAAATAAAGGATAGAGATGGAATGATAAAGTAGAGTGTATGAAGAACATTTGGCCAAGATGATAATAGATGAAAATGAGAATTACATGGATGGGAGATCATAAAATTATCCATACTTATACAAGACCACCATGAGAAGTGACAAGATTTATTTGGAAAAGTTAAAGGAGCATGGGATATTCCTCATTTGTAGGAATGGTGAGAAACATCACCAATTCAAACATCAAATGTTTTATGTTAAAAGGTTTGAGGCTAATATAACCATTATCTTAGAATTAATGAAAATTGCATCAATTGATTGCCAACATTACATCTATAATGTCACATATACTATATTGCATTTGGCACATTGTAAACACAAAGTTACAACTACAATAGATGCATATTAATATGATTCACCTACCACATTTATGGCATCATTTGGTTGGTAGGTAACTAAACTCTATTATTTTTATTTCTTAATTCTTATAACAATTAGCGAGTACTCACAACGTGAATCTAAGTGGATTATCTAGCATCTTATTTGAGTGTATTGTATCTAGACATAATTCATGAATTGTAATAAGAATGAGATTGATTTTCATTCATTGCAACACTCTAACTTAGAATAGAATTTACTTTCAATGCAATTTATTTTCCATACAATTATTTTGATATTTACTTTTTTCTTGCACATAGAATTTTGTTAAGTGAGTGTGATCATTTTTTAGCATAAACACATATTTACTTGGTAATTCTAGCAATGTTATTACTTAGTTTTCCTAGTAGCATAATACTTGGTAATTCCAATAGTGGGTATGTAAGTTTAGGATGTATACGATAAGCTAGAAATGGACACTCATTATCATATGCTAGTATAGGATTTGATTTTATTTTTAATTATATTAAATAATTAATTTAGTTCATAGCCAAATAATATCAATCATCATGTATCATAGCTATACTAAACCGTACACAATAAGGACCACTATGAGTATAGTTGGGAAGATAGCGACTCATAATCTCATATATAACAATCTAGATATCACGCTAGATTCATACATGAATTATGACATAGTCTTTCATGACACTTGTAGATCATATGGTTTGGACATAGGAAACACTTGTTGCTCATAATTAGTATTGTTGTTGGGAATGGTGTTAGTAATCTAGATTAGTTATATCATAAATGATTGCTATAAAAAGCATTAATGATTTATCTTTTAGGAGATAATTAATATTTTAAGAGACATACATACATTATTAACTAAATCATGGGTTGTTCACATAGGACCTATAGTCCATCACATGATGAGAATGCAGGTGGGAGTAATGATAGGATTTATATTGAAGAGAATTAGAGTGGATCACTATAAGCAAGGGTCTCTTATGCTCATTCAAACTCTTACCACATTCAAAGACTATGTTTAGCTATTGTAGATAATCCTAGAGAGGATGACATAAATCCTTGAATATAAAGGACCTCAAGGCTTAGGATCTCCATTAGAACATGTAGAGATGAAATAAGGGACATCAAGAGAAGATAAAGAACCCATTGATATTCTTCTAGTTCATCAGCTTTCTCTCATCTTTATTTTTTAGGTCTTACATGGAGCAGGGTCAGTTCAATTTGCCTTAACCCTTCAAAATACACTAAATATAGATATTATGCAAGATAATGTAATTGGTAGAAAACAAGAAAACTAGCTATCCTGTATTAATGTTAAAAGAAGATTACAATTACAATGGCATCCAAGCTACAGAACATAAATAACTCACACACTCAATAATATTACAAAGCATGAGGGTCTACAACCACACACACAATGTAAGCATAATCAAGCTCGATCTCTTCCTCACATACGACTAAGATCCAAACACAAAGAGCTATGGCCAATACCACCACACATAGTTGACAATTGAGATGTACATCACTCTCGTAATCTCTCTCCTAACTTTCATGCCAAACATGCTTCTTTACTCCATGAGTCCTAGAAGCGTATCTCTTCTTGAGTATAATTGCCTTCCTCTCTTATGAAGGCTTGGACTTGTTAATAGCCCCTTCCAACTCATCAATGCTACCTTGTAAGGTTTCATCATCTATTGGTCCATTGTAATGTACAAGATCTACAACATTAAAAAAATAAAAGACATATCCAAATCATTTGGGAAGCTAATTTCAAATGCATTTTCATTGATTTTGGCCTTTATCTTAAAAGGAACCATCTTCTTGGTCTTCAATTTTGAGAAGTTAACACCTCTAAAACTCTTCTTCTTCAAGGGTACCAAAACAATATGACAAACAATAAATTTGAGCTTCGTGTTACTCTCATTCCCTTAAGGATTCTTTCTTTTATCTTCTTCTTAAGATTTTTCTTCACTTGAGCATGAAGATCCTTCATCTCTTGTAGAAAATCATCATTCAATTAAGCTACTTCATCAAATCTCTTAACATTATCTACCATCTTTGGATAAAAACCATAATTAACTTCAAGATGATTCTTTTCAATAGTAACATGAAAAGCATTATTGTAGGAAAACTCAACATGACACAACAAGTTCTTTCACCTATTATGCTATCCTTCATACAAATATCTCAAAATATTTAGAAAATATTTATTGACCACTTTACTTTGTCATTAGACTATGGATGATATGCAGTAGAAAAAATCAACTTTGTTCCCAAAATTCTCCAAAGGGACCTCCAAAAAGAACTAGTAAACTTGGAGTCTCTATCATGGATAACATTGAAAGAAATTCCATAAAACTTCATGACATGATGGAAAAACAAATTAGTGATATGAGATGCATCACTCATCTTTTTGCACATGATGAAGTGTGCCACTCTGGAGAATCTATCCACCAAAACAAAGATAGCATTGTTTTCATTTTTTATCTTTAAAATCCCATGTATAAATCACATTTACATACTTTCCTAATGACTCTTGGGAATTGACAAAGACATATATAATCTATCCACTCCTTTACCTCCCTTGAATTTCTAACATGTTAAACACTCCTTCATAAATTTGAAGGCTTTAGAGGCCATTCTAGGCCAAAAATAGTGCTTACCCACAAGCTCTAATGTCTTATCTCTACTCATGTGACTTGTCATGCCACCATAATGTTTTTCAACCAAAATTTTTATTCTAAAATCACAATTGGAAATACAATTCTTCTCATTCTTAACTTACAATTCATCTTAAATATGATAGTCCCTTCATTAGTCTATCCTACTCAAAAAGGTTCCTTGAGGCTTCCTCAAACTTATCCAAAATTTGAATCATGTTCATGCAGCAATAAAATGAATCATACCTTCCACATGAGGCATGTTGAAATTCACAACATGTAACCTAGATAATGCATTTGCTACCACATTATCTTTCCCACTTTTATGCTTGAGAACAAAATTAAACTTCTTTAATTGTGACACCTACTTCATGTGTTTGGCATTCAACTTCATTTTAGAATTAAGAAGTTAAAGTTCTTTGTGATTACTCATGAAAGTGAACTTCTTGGGCAATAGATAATATCTCTAATGCTTAATTGCTTAAAGAATAGTATATAATTCCTTCTCATATATGCTATATTTCTTCCTTGACTCATTCAAATTATCTAAATAAAATCAATAGGTATTTCTTCTTATGAAAGAACCCATCTTATGAAAATTTCATTTGCATTAACCTCTATTTGAAAAAGCTTCTAGAAATATAGTATTTCAAGCACTAGTTCACTTGTAATTTTTGCCTTCAACAAGTTAAAGCTCCTTTGGGTTTCATCACCCTACTTGAAATCTTGATTCTTCTTAAGCAAAGCAAACATAGATAATGAAATATCATTGAAATTTGTAATGGACCTTCTATAAAAACCTAATGGACTAATAAATGATTTTACCTCCCCCAACATTTTTAAGATTTGGTCAATCTCTTATAGACTTCACCTTGGTTGCTTCCATCCAAATTTGATTTTTAGAAATCACATGTCCCAAATATATGTTTAAATTATTGAAGAAATGACTCTTCTTTACATTGATCATAAAATGTGCCTCCTCTAACTTAAGATACTTTCTTTTCAAGTGATCCAAGTACTCCTCATCATTAGAGTTGTACATCAAAATATCATCAAAGAAGATAATAAAATGCTTACCAATCAAATTCTTGAGGACATTATGCATTAGCCTCTTGAATCTAGTAGGGCATTTATGAGCCTAAATGGCATCACCAACCACTCAAACAATTCAAATTTGATGGTAATCACTCATTACCAAGCTTGATCCAAATTTGATGATAAACACTCAAATAATTCATTTGGTGTCCAAATTTTACTGAAAACCATTCCATTAGTAAGAATATCAAGGATATCATCAATTTTTAGAATAGAAAAATTCTATCTCATTATTATCCTATTCAAAAACTGAGAACCAATGTCCATTCTCCATTCTTCATTGTCATTCTTTAGTATAAGCACTACTAGAACTACATAAGGAGAAATTGACTTCCTCACAAAGCTATTTGCAAGTAACTCCTCTAATTGCCCTTACAATTCAACTTTCTAATTCAATACCATTTGACATGCCCTCTCATGTGTAATGGTAGCACCAGGGATGAAATTAATTTAGTATTGAATGTTTCTTGTTGATGGCAATGCATCTAATTCTCCTTTGAACACCATGGAAAATTACTCCTTCAAGCCTAGCACACCTACTGGAAGTTCTACTTGCATAACACCATGGTTAAAAGTAGTAGTTGATATAATTACAAACCAAAACTAGCCTTATCATGTTTCTTAATGTATTTCCTCTACCTAAGAATAATTAAAGAAGCATTAATGGAGCTTTTCTTCCTCACTTGTTTAGCTATCATAGGAATCAACTCATGGATTTCATCAAGTCTTGCTTCATTTTACACATCTCTTGCTTCATCAAATTGAGCAACATTACCAAAATTCCAAGGCCTTCCAAGAATTACATTAGCATAATCAATTTGTAGTGTATCACATTTCACAACATCATGATAACTCTTAATTTTAAAGTTCAAGACACATTGCTCTTTCACCTCTTGATACTAGTCTCTTGATAATTAATGCATCTTGTAGGGTCTAGGATGACAATTTGTCACTAAAACTAATCTAGGAACTACCCTAGAGCAAGTAGAATTTTCTTGGGCTCCCTCATCAATTAAAATATGAATCCATTCCCCACAAAGCAACCATCTAGACCTAATTTGAAATAACAATTTTCTTGTAGGATGATCTCCTCTATTTACATTTCTTGTAAATGCACATGAATTTAATTTAGAAACTTCTTCAATTTTTGGAGCATTAGGATTATCTCCTTAATGAGCTTGGTTGGATGTTTCCTTCACCTCCATGGTTTGTACATCCTTACCATTGGTTGCATTGTGAAGTGGACATTTCCATTGCTTGTATCCCCTCTCTTCACATTTGAAGCATTAGATAACTTGCTACCTTTACTCTTTCCTTGTTTACCTTTGTCCTTCTTGGCCTTACACTTCTCATCATCCTTCTCTTGCTTCTTATCATGGCTTCCATATTTGCCTTTAGATTTTGAATTACATACCTTTTCGGATTTGGATCCTTCTTCCTTTTCCTTTGAAGCTTGTTTACTCACAATACGAAGTCCACTAGGTTTCTTCTCTACCTTAAGTGCTAAATCATAAGCCTCATCAAGGGCTTAAGGATTATAGAATGAAAACTCTTTCTAATATGCTATTTTGAGACCTTTAAGAAAGATTAAAGCCTATTCATATTCTTTCCACTTTACCTTATCTTGAGGGAATAGTTTACAAAATTCAATGTAAAATTCCTTGACATGTTTATCTTCCTCTCTAAGAATTTGAGCTTCATGATTTTCTCTTGTCTCTATCATGATTATTCAAATTCCCATTTCAACTTGTATTTCATCAAATACCAATCCCTGATAGGTTGACCACTTTTCCTCTCATAACTATGGGACTCTTTTTCCCACCAATTTGAAGCCATATCTTCTAGTTTGGATTCAACAATTGATACCCTTAGATGATTTGGTACCTTCTCAAGCTCAAAATACTTTTCAAGTGCCTTCAACCAACTTACAAAAACATTAGTATCATCTACACCATTGAAAGTTTTTAATTTTACATAAGGATGTCTTGCAACAATTCTAAATGCTTTGAAAAGTCTTGCTTTATCTTTATCATCTAATTTTTTATGAGAAGAAGAAGGTGTCTATGATGGAGCTCTTGAAGTTCTAACATGAGTATTTCAATTCCCTTCCCTTGAATCCTAAGTTGATGGGTTTTCATTCTCCCATAGTTAAAATGTTCCTCCTCCTCATTTGCTTCCTCTCCACTAGGCTGAGAAACTTCTTTATAAGTATTTAAATAAAAATTCTCATCATTACCTTGAGTGTGCATATGGCTATAACCTACATTTCTATCTACCTTGGCACTAATCTCAACCAATTGTTCAACCATCAATTGAAAGAAAGAGTTCATGCTCTTCATATCTCTATTTGGATCTTAAACATTTTTCTTCTTAGGAGCTATCTAAAATAGACATACAAATTTATAACCAAATTTCAAACAATAATAAACCTAACTCTTTGATACTAATATTAGAGTAGGGTTACTATGATTTATGTTAACCCTTCAAAACACACTAAATCCAGATATTATGGAATGTAATGTAATTGCTAGAAAATAAGTAAACCAACTATTTGCTATTAATGTTGAAAGAAATTATAATTACAATGAAATTCAATCTCTAGAAAATAAATCACTCACACACTTAACGATATTACAGAGCATGAGGCTCTATAACCATACAAACAATGTAAGGCATAATCAATCTAGATCTTTTCCTCACATAGGACTAAGATCCAAACATAGAGAGCTATGGCCAAGACCATGACACATAGCTGACCATCAAGATGCACACCACTCTCATGCAATCTAGAAATATTTATCAAACCCATATAATTCAAACCCAATATTTATCAAACACAAAGCTAGAACCATAGGGAAATCTTTCTTGTATTAAACTTGACATTCTTGGTTATTTCTTGTTTTGGAACTACCACATCAAAACTTTTCATGACTGAATGAGATGTCTACAAGCTTGACAAGATTTCTTTTTGATAAATCCATCATTTGGATAAGATGTCTACACTTTAAGAAACATGGCTCCTATGGAGACAAGAAATCTCCTCCATCCACAAGGCATCTCTAGAGAAACATCTCCTCTATTAACCTAGCTCTCAAGCAAGACATTTATACTACTGCGAATATGTCTCCTATGATATCTCAACTCTCATGCAAGCCATCTATAAAGGTTCAAGACATGTTTCAAACTACGTGAAACCTTCATTCTTCGACTTGTAGAAATGAAAAAGGGTTCAAAAGAGGTGTACCTAAACCATGATTGATGAGACGCGATATGCACAAGCTGCGATATCACGTACGCGATATCGCGGTCCACCGCCAAATCTATAAATAAGAGGTGGCACTCTCTTCATTTTCCAATCCTGGCTAGAAGTAGCAAAGCTTTGGCAGTTTGATCACTCTAGAGTTAGATTAATTTCCCATGTGCCCGCAGTAGGAGTCCTAGAGTGAACGGCTCTTTATTCGAGCAACTTTGTACCTGAATGCAAGTTGTGTACGACAATAAAGACGAACTTGATTGGATAAACCTTGCAATGCATGGATAGGATTTTATTTATTGTTATTTATTGCTTTCTTAGAATGCGGTACGAGTACAACTTGATTACGAGCATCTAAGGATGTGTACGGCTAGTCAAGGAATCGGTTGCTTGTCGCATGCGGTATGAGTATGACTTGATTACGAGCATTGAGACTACTTGGTAACCTAGTAGCATATTCCAGGATCTACACTTGGTAATCCTAGCGGTAGTCCCAATGTGTATGGCTAGTCAAGGAATCGGCTGCTCATCGCACTTAGGCTAGTTAGGACTTCTCACCCTTCACTCCTAGAACGTGGGGTAAGTATGACTTGGCTACGAGCACCTACGGGTGTGTACGACTAGTCAAGGAATCAGCTACTTATCACACTTAGGCTAGTTATGTGCCTCAGTACAACCACTTTGAGCACGTGCGTTACGTGTGGTGATCCCAGTAATGATTAACGTTTGGTAGCCACAGTTGCATAGTTCAGGGTGTGTACAGTCAGTGGGAATGGATGCTGACGCTAGTCAATTTAGACTTAGGTCCTTAGTGAGAGTTAGCTTTCTCAACCCTTCACCCTTTAGCATAGGAGATAAACCAGAAAAGACCAAAAAAATCATATACCTCGAACTTACTTAACCATACACCATGACAACAACAAGTAAGTCTGGGAAGACAACGAATGATTAACCCCAAGTGTTCCATGGGGCATTTAGGCATTTAGTCTGCGGAGCTTGACCGGATCGCGCGTGCTACGCTTGTTTCGTATGGTTGAGTGTAGGGGTACCTCGCCACTCACCATTGGTGCCGTTGCTGGGAACTAAGTGTTTGTGCACCTAATAGAACATAAGGGATATCACTCACATTGTTGTGAGCCTTAATGAACGTTTGGGTTAATCAAAAGAAAAATTTTATAACGGTAAATTAGCACACCGATAAAAATGCCTTCTTCTCATAAGAGCAGCTCACCACCTAAGGATCATACTAGAGATAGTCGACAACATAAAAAACATAACTAAGATCAGCCAGTGCCTCAACAATATAAGATGACATATACTCATCTTGATGAGTATATTCCAAACTTTACTTTTGTTCTCCATCAAGATGAACAACTGCGGTGGGGAGATTTGCAAGGTAACATTGTGTTACCCCCAGATCGATTAGTCCCTAACATGCTCTTCCGTGCCTTGGCACAAATTGGCATGCAAGAACATTACACTGAATACGTTGCAAATGATTTTAACATGAGGGATTATCACCCCACAAATGCCCAACGTATTCGGGACTTAAGGCAGGAGAGCCAACATACTTTTCTGAAGGGCAAAGCCCCGCACATCCTTAGCTAAATAGGAGATGAGGAACCCCTTATCACGGGTTCTTTAACAAAGGATGTTCCCCCTCCTAATGATGGTGAGGAGGAAGGGTATCAAAACATAAGATCAACGATCCATATCCCTGGTTCTGATACCCGTGAACACCAACTATTCACAGAGGGAACAACCACTCATGCTAAGGACAGGCACTTGGATCGTCACAACGATCAGGGCCGTAGTAGTCAAAGAGAAGGCAAGAAACATCGTCATGGCGATGGTTCCCCTTCTTTGTCCCCTTCTTCACATCACTCACCCTCTCCTTCCACATCTGGGCATAGCCACCATGAACATAAAGGTGAGGATAAAAGTAAAAAGGATGAAAGACCTTGACGGGAAAGTCGAGAGAGAGGACAAGGGCAAGGACGTAGGGAGAGTAGGGAATCACATAAACATCACAGGCGTCATGAAAGAGACGATCATAATGAGCCCCTACTCGCAACCCGAAGTATGCTTGATAT
>MNCI01026334.1:1349913-1384629 GCA_015680685.1 Gnetum montanum | reverse complement strand
TCTCACCCTTCACTCCTAGAACGTGGGGTAAGTATGACTTGGCTACGAGCACCTACGGGTGTGTACGGCTAGTCAAGGAATCGGCTACTTATCACACTTAGGCTAGCTAGGTGCCTCAGTACGACCACTTCGAGCACGTGCGTTACGTGTGGTGATCCCAGTAACGATTAACGTTTGGTAGCCACAGTTGCATAGTTCAGGGTGTGTACGGTAAGTGGGAATGGATGCTGACGCTAGTTAATTTAGACTTAGGTCCTTAGTTAGAGTTAGTTAGCTTTCTCAACCCTTCATCCTTTAGCATAGGAGATAAACCAGAAAAGACCAAAAAAATCATATACCTCAAACTTACTTAACCATACACCGTGACAACAACAAGTAAGTTTGGGAAGACAACGAATGATTAACCCCAAGTGTTCCATGGGGCGTTTAGGCATTTAGTCTGCGGAGTTCAACTGGATTGCGCATGCTACGCTCGTTTCGTATGGTTGAGTGTAGGGGTACCTCGCCACTCATCAATGATGAAGATGAATGTAGACAATAAGATCAAGGTCAATTAAGAGATTAAAGTATATAACATAGTGATAATCCTAAAAGAAATCTAAATGATCATGAGAGGAGGAATTCCAATAGACATTGTAGCAAGGAATGAGATGAAGATAGAAATGAAGACCAAGGGTAAGATAAAAGACATCATAGGAAGCATAGAGGAGACCATCATGATTAAACATATAGAGATAGAGATTATTGTTATGAGTATGATGTGTTTGATGATGATGAATGCTTGTTGACTACTAGAAGCATGATTTAAATTAGCGAGGTAGTAAGAATACCCTATATGTATTAAAGAAAAAGCTACATCAAACACATTGACATGAATAACATTTTTAAATTGAGAAATGCTTCAACTATGATCTACAAGTCTTGCATGATGTTTGTGCCTTGTAAAACATTGAAAGTAAGTACATAAGCTTAAGCTTTTTCCTAGAGTACTAATTAAGAAAGTTGAAAGGTGGTAGAAATTATTGAAATTTGAAGCTAATAAGAAGTACTAGACATTTTTAAGAGTGTCTAATATGATAAAGTGTATCCAAGAATGAAAGAAAGGAAACCATGGATCCCTTGATGTGGCCATGGGTAGATACTATTCTTTGCTACACAGATGCCCAAACAATGGGTTTTATTAGAAAGAGAAGCTTCATGACATCATAGATGGACTATGTAATAAAATGATGAAGACCCTTTAGATCTATGTTTAAGAAAGGCTATTAGAACTTAGAGCCCATTGGATACAAAGGTTGATTGAATAGGTTGTAAAAGAAGAAGGATAGCTACATAAAAGGGAGAGTATAGGGAGTAGAATCCATATTCAACCCTTCACAAGAAGAAGGTCCATATCTTTTTTTAAGGAAGAGGAAACACTTATTAATGAGGTGATTTCATGAAAGACCTTACTAGTGTAGAAATACATCAATAAAATAGCAAAAAAGATGAATAAAATGTTGATGAATGAAAAACTTGAAACTACTTTGAAAATTATGGAGGAAAAGGTAGAGTAGGTAAAAGTAGATCATTAAGAAAATAAGAAGAAAAAGAATTAGAAAATAGATAGAAAAATTTATCAACAAAAAAGTGTAGTTGTAGCAATAAAAAAAGGCTATATACTTTTATTCACAAGAGGATAATAGATGTGACATCTATCAATATGAATATCCAAATGGCCATTGCCCAATTATGTCACATCTATAGGAATTTGGAGCTTATGTTTTGAATTTCAAGTTCATAGAAAAGTAAACACCTAGGAAATTGCCTTATTCACAAGGTAATTACTAGTAATTCTACAACCAATAGTACTATACAAGTAAATTCTTCCTTAACCTCAAGACTATTATCAATAATAGTGGAAAAACCAATAGTCGTAGGAGATGTCATCACTTAGGTAGTAATTATCTTATTGTCATTTGGACCCTTACAGATAGCATGTCCAAAAACCTATTTTTCCACTAGTTATATTGCCCATGCCTTTACTCACCACTACTACTCTCGTAAATACTATAAATCTACAACACCCCCTATGAAATCATTGTTCTACATATCTCACCATCTGTCACATCCTCCTTAGCACTCTCATACTTATCTCCCACATGTTCCACCACTAATAATGTAGGGAGAATTACCACTATAAGCTCATTAGAAAGAAATCATTTATGTTGTTAACATACATAGGGATGATAATGCTAGTATCTCTAAGGGTAAGCCTCGAAAATTCCATTTTTTTAGGATGCCATACATGTTTGTGAATGGAACTAGTAAACCTATTAACCCATTAAAACTAATGCAATTCCCATTTAGTAAAACAAACTTTCTCATAACAATAATGTTCCCTAATCCTATGCAAGAGTCAATAACTTTTTTCATTTTTGAACAAAATGTAATGATTTTCATGCTTATAAATGTTGTAACTAATTGGATAAAAGTGAGTGCTTTGTCATACAAGGGAATAGGTCCTTTATTCTAATTGCATATCATTAGAAGTTCATCTTACAAAGCTTTAGTAGACTTAGAAGTAAGTGTAAACCTCACCTCACATGAAATGTACAATGTCTAGAACCTACCTCTAATGAAGAAAGTAATATTAGATTAGAGCTTGTAGATTAGTCCATCATTGTTCACCTTGGATAGGTTGATGATGTGGGAACCACCACTAGTGGATGATCTGATTCAATAGATTTCCTTGTGTGACATCCCATCCCTGGATGTCATGGCAAACATTAAATATACGACATATTAGACATTATGCGTACAAAGAAAATATACCAAATGCAAAATATAAGTGATATTCAACATTATGTATAAATGAAATAATAGGAAAAATGCAGAAAGAGAAATAAAAGAATGCTTTATTAATATGGAATAGCGTATCCGAATTGTGCTCTAAGAGTGTCCCTTGGGGTTTTCTTCCTTTGGCATCTATTCCTTAGAGGCAATCCAACACTACCACCACGATTAAGCTTATAACCCAACTAGAAGGGATGGCCAGTCCACTTCCTATCCCACTTCACCTAGCTTCTTGTGACTTGCCTATACTGACTCTGCCACCCCATGACTTGCCTATACTAGCACCACCATTCCATGCTGGCATAGCCTCTAACCCTAGGTATAAATGCCTTAGATTAAACCCCCAAAGGTTACCTTTAAGAGACATGTCAGTTATTACAACATGCCCTTTCAGGTCTCAATTACAACTACCATTTCGGGTCTTGTTAAGATAACAATAACACTTGTTATGAAGAGACACCATCTTCATTAGTTAGCAGCATCATTTGGGAATGGGGATGTGACAATCTACCCCCCTTAGGTTTTGTTCATCATTGAACAAATCTACGTTCTCTATATTTTTCTAGCTCCAATGTTTTCTTTCATGATCCTATGTTCCAATAATTTGATTTCTCTTTTGAACTTGAAGTTGTTTCTTGGTTATTCTGTAAACAAAATATATGTGAGAAAAATATATGAAAATTTAAATATTAATTTCTTGATACTTACTTCATTTTCTAAGATAATGACAAAAGATGAATTAAAGATTTATCAACCACCAATCACCAATCCTAACTAGGATCATACAAAGTGCAACTTGGATCTAGTTATCCAAGTGAAGGCATGGCAAATTCTTTATCCCCAATTTTTATTATCATAGATATTTTTCTTATCTAATTGAAATATAAATTAAATAATGAATGAAATAATAAGATCATCAAATAATAGTGAGATACTTCTTGATCTTGATCAACCTTATGAACTGATGCGAGTAATTGTAATTCTACCATAAGTGGTATATGATCAAATGGCCTTGTTTGGGATGGCAAGGCTTGATCTTGATTCTTCTCAACTTCTTCTTTAAAAATCAACTCTAGTAACTTGGTAAATTGAAAGAATCAGGCATCATACCAAATATAATCCAAAGTCTCAATGAAGGATATTGTTGATCCATCATCACTAATCATTGTAGAGTAATTTGGAAACTGTGGTTCTTGATGAGTGCTATCCATCAACATCATATATTCTTGAATTCTAGAGTCTGATTTATCTACTAAATATTCAAAGTAAGCAGAATATGCACTGTCAAGTTCATCTTCTAAATATTTCTTTACATATCCATATTTTAAGAATTGATAAACACTACTTCCAACTTTTGCATTAAAGTATCCACAAAGAATAAATGGAATTGGATTGGTACAACTTAAAAATAACTTCTTCTTCAAACTTTCTTCTATTTTCTTAATCAAGTATGCTCCTTAACAAATTCTAACATTTGAACATGTTGGTTTGGAAATTAAATGTGTGTTAACCATGCATACACATATTCCTAATAGATGAACTTTTAAAATCACTACTAGGGCTATGTGATTTTTTCAAAATCTTGATTGTTCTTTCTTTCCCATTGCTTGAAGTTTTGGAATTTCAAAAATCATGTGTTCTAAAGTCCATTAAAATCTTTGTACCAATTCAACTTAGCTTCTTTATAAAATATCACACAACCATCCATGTTGTAATTTCTACAAGATGCTAATCTATATGGCTCAAAAGAAGAACTTCCACAAGAACCTTTTTGCTTATAAATACCTCTGTATCCCATATTTTTGAAATCTAGTTGGAATTGATATAGAAATTCCCATTATAAGACTTCTTATAAGCACAAGACACTCACATCCAAATCCTATAATTATGCTAAAATCCATGGGTATTGATATTCATGCCAATCCAAGGCCCATGATGGACATAGTGGATATTGTTTCTCACTCACTAGGGATCTTACAAGCACGTTGTATGTTGCAACTTTTGTTTCTATTCTTGGATTCTTGTCTAGATCATTTCTCTTCAAGAGTATCATATTCCTTGTCAAAATGACATTTTGAGTTTCCATGTTGTTTTGCCCTATGTTTTGATTGTAGAATGGATTAATGTACCCTTTCTTGATGGTTGAATATTGTTCTATTTCTTAAAATAATTCTCCAACTAATACATCAACTGATCATTAACTAATACATCGACTGATTCATTAACTAATAATTAACTAATATTGATACAACAATGGATTCTCCAACTAATTTAACTACATTATCTAATTTTATAATTATATTATCTAATTTTAGTAATATTTAACAATATCATATAATAGTATGTAACTATATTATCTAATTTTAGTAATATATAATTACATTACCTGATTTTTAGTAATATTTAACTATATTATTTTTGATGACCTTTCTACCCCCCTTGAGAACACTGACTCTGGTAGTATAACTAATAACATGCCATAGTGATCTTAAGACTATCTGTAAAGGTTATGTACTAAATCTTAAAGCCTAAAATGTTGAATTTATAATATCAATCAATTATAGGGTTCCCGAATGATAAATATGACCTCATCATTGAGTTCAAAAGGATGAAAAATGTTAGAAATGATTATTCATATGTTGAAAATGAACATTGTATGCTTGAGTGATGCCAAAATTAAACTTTTGAGAATCTTGAGGTGCTATATTAGACAAGAAGCAAAAACTAATTTTTAGGGTTTCCTAGGATGAATCTAACTCCACCATTAAACTCAAAAGGTTGAAATCTATAGGAAACAACTCTTTGTTCGTTGAAAAAGTTTTGCAAAATTAAAAGTTATGGCTTTTGAATCTAAGTACTTTGTTACAAAAAATAAGACTTCTCAAGAGGTCATCCATCCCAGTTCTACTCCAAAGCAAGCACGCTTAATTTTGGAATTTTTATCTTTGTTGCTACCACTGTGCCAAATTCTAATTTTGAAAACTATTTTTGCAAGTTTCTAATTTAAACTAATAGTTTAATGATGAAAATTTGAATTTTTGGTAATTGATGAGAATTTCAAATTTTTTCGTGAATTGATGGGAAATTGAAAATTTTCCATCATATAATAGGGAGTTTGCAGTTGTCGATTGTGATGAAGATGGTTATCAATGGTGCTAGAGGTAGTAATGGGTACCACGGGAGGTAGTGATGGGTGACACTAGAGGTGGTGATGGGCAGCATAGGAGGTAGTGATGGGTGATGTGTTCAATAGGTAGTGGGTAAACAGTAGGTGGTAGGTAGGTGTGTAATGGGTAGTAGTAGAGCATGTAATGGGTGGTGCATAGTAGGGCATGTGAAGGTAGGGCAATGGAAACGATCCTGGCAACGATGGCAACAATAAGGGTTTTTGGCACAACGTGGTTTGGTGGTAGGCACAGGCTTAGGTGCAACCATGTCACGATAGTGGATTGTAGAACATAGTAGTGGATCAGAATAGCAATGGTGGCAAATCATAGCAGCATCAATGATGAAAACATGTAGGGTGCAATATGGTGACGAACTATGGTGTAATATGATGGTGAACAATAGCGCGATGTGGTGCAAGTGGTGTGGCCAATGGGTTGTCCTTAGGGTTAGCCCAAGGGCCAATCCTCTCACAGCGTGCCAATGGCTTGGCTGTGGCCTGCTAGCGGCCTAGCTATGGTTGGTAGCTACTGGCTATAGTCAAAATTATTTTTATATTATTTTTTTGGGACTCAAGTTTGAACCCGAGACCTCTTGCCCCCATTTGTTTTTCAAAATTATATTATATATATATATATAGACATTTTTATTTATTATATTTTTTTAAATAATGTTTTATATATATTATATGTATATTTTCTTTAAATTAAAACTATGAGGGACTAGGTTTAAACCCATGACCTCCTATTTAAAATTAAAGTTTTTTTGTTTTTATTATTATTTTATTCCACCTTGCCTCTGTAGTTGACACGGTAGTTCAACTGATGACAAGGTAAAGGTTCAATATGGGTAAATGGTGATTTTAGGTTGATTCTTGACCCTAAAATTTTGACATCTTTTTTGTTCAAATAATTAATATCTCCCAAATCATACGTCTAATTGAGATGAAATTTGTACCGTTGGAATCATTTTGATGAGTATTACACATTGGACATAGGTTTAGGGTTAAAAAATGAAGTAGATTTTTTAGAAATTAAAAAGACCAAACGAGCCTATTTTGTTGAACTAACATTTCGAGGTTGACATATGGTAACTTGGAATCTTCTATATTGCTTGGATAGTGAATTTCAACAAACTAAGATCAATTCAGGTCATGGTTACTAACTTTTTTGAAATAAATTTAACAATGACCCTAATCAATTAATAATTATAGTATTAAGATGGGTAAGAGTTACTTGGATTGGTGTATCATTATCTTACCAACATCTCTTATAATTGATAAATTTTTATGAGGTGTGATCAAATCTTCATTAGTTAATAATATCCATGAAAGAAAGTTTGTTGGTTGCTTGGATCTAGATGCTTGATCCATTGTTTGTGAAGTCAATGGAAAGGTATCTTCTGACTTGCATCACAAACATATGGTACATCTGATGATGATCAATGGCTTTCCATGTGTTGTGGCTTCAAGGTTCATCATCCGATTCATGTTGTAGTTGACCCATGATTCTAAATGGTCCTTGGTTCGTGGTTTGCTTTGATACCAATTGTGACATCCCATCCCCGGATGTCATGAAAAATGTCAAATATACGATATATTAGACATTATGTGTACAAAGAAAATATCCCAAATGCGAAATATAAGTGAAATTTAGCATTATGTATAAAGGAAATAATAGGAAAAATGTAGAAAGAGAAATAAAATAATTCTTTATTAATATGGAATAGTGTATCTGAATCGTGCTCTAAGAGTGCTCCTTGGGGTTTTCTTCCTTTGACATCTATCCCTTAGAGGCAATCCAGCACTACCACCACAATTATGCCTATAACCTAGTTAGAAGGGATGGCTAGTCCACTTCCTATCTTACTTCACCTAGCTTCCTATGACTTGCCTATATCAGCTTCGCCACCCCATGACTTGCATGTACCAGCTCAACCATTCCATGCTAGCATGACCTCTAACCCCAAGTATAAATGCCTTAGGTTAAACCCCCAAAGGTTACCTTTAAGAGACACATCCGTTTTTACAACATGCCTTTTCGGGTCTCAATTACAACTACCCTTTCAAGTCTTGTTATGATAACAATAACACTTGTTAAGAGACACCATCTTCATTAGTTAGAAAAATCATTTGGGAATGGGGATGTGACACCTTATGATTAATGTAGAAAGTAGTAAGGGTGAATTTCAAATCATAATGAAAAGAGCATGGCCTAGCACCATTGATGCTAAGCTTAGCATTTGAGATCTTTCCTTGGATATTATTAAGAAAAATGAGTACAACACCATGAAGAAGTAAAAAATTCCATGCATTTCTTATGATGATGAAGGATGTAGTTATGGGCCAATAATTCATAGTCTTAACATGATTTCTATAACAATTTACAATAAGCTTGAAAAGCAAGTGTGTGTGAAAAAATGTCTACACAATAGCCACTAAATTAAAAGATACCTAGTGGCTTGAAAATGGAAGTGTCAGATTTATCCAAAAGATGCATGGAAACATCCAATCTACTTTTTAGCTCTTATTTGCAGAAAATAAACCAAACAAAGAACTTACAAAAAGACATTCTACATTCCAACCATATCCTAGAAAAAATGATGAAGAAGGAGATCCAAAAACTAAAATAAAAACTTATTTGGACCCTCTAAAGAGAAAATAGCTTCTAGTCCAATGAAAAAAGTGTCTTCAAATGATCTAGACTTGATTAGCTTTCATGTTAAATGGCCTAATGAGAAACATCATAATTTACTAAAGGTGATAAATGGAAAACCTATGATGTATGACCTAGGGAATGTGTAGTTCATTTTTTGAATACTCATCCATGAGTTTAGTTGTGAGGGAGATGCTCCATCTTAAATTAAGAACTAATAAGTGTATTTCATTTTTTTTTATAATCTTTTATCATTTTTCTATTTTTGACATTTTTGGAATTTTTTCCATGTTTATATTTCTCTATAATTTCTCAATTGTTAATACATTTTCCATTTCTTGTTATTATTCCTTTATAATTTTCTATTTTATTAATTCATTTAAATTATATTTTGTGATGTTTTTTATGTTTTCAGTAATATTATTGGTAATCATGATGTAAGAATCAACACAATGGGTTAGAATTTTTTCCTATCATATCAAACTAAAAATGAAATAATTGTAAAGAGTAATGAGATCATAACATATATCCCTTCATTTTCAGTAATGAAAGGTTCTTACCATGGAAATAATATAGTTCTTATCACATTAAAATGTATACTTAACCCATGATTATTAAATTTTGAAGGAAGTAGAAAGGGCTAAGAGGATTAGATAAGGTGTGGTATTAAGATGATATGTTGATTCTTTGGACTTCTACTATGGCTCTTGTTACCTTACATTGATATACTATTACTCATATTTTATTATGTTTTGGAAAATATATTTTGAGAAATAATCATTTGCTTATTATGACACTAGAAGAACATGCTAGACATGCATTAAGGTATTCCTCTAATAATAATAACAACATAATAATTAATTAATTAGCATATGAAATCATTCCTAGGGTACCACTAGAAAGAGATGTGATCCATGACTTAAGGTACGCTATTTCCAAGAATTTTTATGGTTTTCAAGATGTACCTTTGATGGGCTTAGCATTGGCTATAAAATTAGATAGATGCGATTCATGATTGAAGGTGCTTCTCTAACCAATAAAAAAGGTCCATATCTTTATCACTAAAGATTAATTAATAATTCCAAAAAACTCTAATATTTGTTTCCCAATTTAATTATTAAGTGATAATATTTTTATATGGTAGTTGGTTGATCTCATGATGGACCTAGGATAGCATAATGTGATGTCATTGGTAAGAGAAATGGACTTGGTGTGAAATCCCTACAAATAGATATAATGGTTATTTTAATCACACATCATATGTGAGATTCATGATGACCATGGTATGATACATCATGTCCCAATTTTGAAATCCTTGCTCAATTCATCTCACCTCATTAACATGGTTTATTTAGACACAATTCATGAGCGACAATAAGATCAATATTGATTCCCATTCATTGCAGCATTCTAAATTAGAATAAAATTACTTTCAATGCAACTTATTTTTCACATAATTAGCTTAATATTTACATTTCTATTGCACATAGAATTTTGTAGAATGAGTACAACCAATTTCAATCATAAACACATATTCACTTAGTAATCCCAAAAATGCTATTGCTTATTTCATACAATGTCATAATGCTGATAATCCTAATAGTGGGTATGTGAGTTCAAAATATGTATGACAAGTTGGGAATGAACATTGATTGCAATAGGATAGTTTAGGATTTACTTCCATTTTTATTTAAATTATACAATTAATTAATTTATTATTGATTAGTTTCATTTATGGCCAAACAACATCAATTATTATGTGCCCAACTATACTTTACCATACATACTAAGGGTTAGTACAAGTATAGATGGGAAGATGACAACCTACTATCTCATGTATAACTATCTAGATAACACACTAGACCCATCCATAGATTATAACATTTTCTCTCACAACACTTGTAGATTATATGGTTGGATGTAGGAGATACTTGTCACTTATCAAACATTGTAAGACAAGAAAAAAGATCACATAAGATTGTACAAAAGAATACAATAGTGATAGAACCCACAAAAGAATAAAGATCATTCATAATAAAAATGAATATAAAGAAGTTTCAATTAAATGGAATAAAATGAAAATTTATTTGTACATGGTATTACAACATGAGCCATGGTCACTATACCATGAGTTTACCATGAGTTGTATTATAGCATGAGTTAGCCACAAATCATGGTGGAAAGAAACATATAGAAATTGTAAACTAAGGATACCATGAGTAGATCACAAGTCATGGTCTTTAACAAAAAGTTATGGTTGAGCTCTAAATCTTGCCAAAATTACACCATGAATTATCATAAATTTACTTTACCATTTGAGTTTATCATGATGTTATCACAAGTTATGATTAATAATTTGTAGCAACCATAATTTGAGGTTGATATCATAAGTTGATCATGATGAGTGGTGCTTTATTATGAGTTGATCATAGGATTTGGTTTGAGAAAAACTAATTTCTAAAGTACCATGAGTCATGGTAAACTCATGGTTAATTACTTTTAGTAGCAAGACCTAACCACAAGTCATGGTCAATCTAAAAAACTTTAAAATCTTGAGATTGCAAGCTTGTATTTTGATGATCTTTAGAACTTGGGATTGAAATAGTTTTTATTAGATAAGAGAAAATATTAGGAAAATATAAGTGATGAACAATAATTAACCCTTTACTCAATCATATGAATCACAAGTGTTCACCAACGATTCGATTGAATTCCATGGACTTAGCTCCTAAGTGTACCAATGGACAAAAATAGTGTTGTGAGAATTATGATCATTGTCTTCTTAGCTTCACTTGTGTGAGCTCATTTTTTATGGTTAATTGTAAGCTAAGGCACATGATATTTATTTATATTTTATATTTTATTTTATTTAACCTAAGTATGAAATAAAGATAATTAATTGAAAATTAACTATTTAACTATCTAATGCCTTAATCTAACTAGCCTAACATTAGCATCTGGGCCCACTTTCTGTTCGCATCCTAAACTTTCTCTAATGCTACTAGGTTATCAAATTTCTATTTCTAGGCATATCAAATAGCCATTGATGGGATTACCAAGTGTTAAGCAATATGTTTGGACAAGTTGTACTTATGTGTTGTTGTTAAGTGCATTAATTAGCTAAGACATAAATGTAAAATGCACGAATAGTGAAATGCATGGAAATAAACATTAATCTATTAAGTGTTGCAAGGAGTTCCAAGAATCTCATCTTTATTGCCATTACATCAAAGTGTTCAGGTACATTGATGCTTGAATAAGGATTCATACAATCTTTGAAGTCCTACTGTGGGTACATAGAAAATATCCTAACTATGGGCTAGGAAAACTAGAAGAGTCTAGCTATGCTACTAACTTAACATGCCATAAATGTGGTGGGTACATGCATTTATATAGGAAAGGCTAGAAACTGCATCAACACATTAAACCATGCATAGACACATAATTAAATGATTCATCATGCCTCCATGACTGAGTGAAAACTCAGCCTCAAGTGAACAGAAGTAGGATTGAACTTCTTATGAAATTGAGAAGGTATGGGATTATTGATAGACTGACTCTAACTGATTGACTTTGAGTGCTAAATTATACAGAATTACAAAAATTACAAAAATGGATATCATGGATAACAAAATTGGACAATAAGAACCCTTTGGATTTTGAAGACAAAGTGGGATCAAACATTACAAGGAGCTGGAGGCTCCTAGGATGCTAAAGAATCTTCAGTAGACTTCAATGCTCATGGTGGTGGTGGTGGTGGTTGTGATTGAGGTTGTCCTGTTGTAGCTGCTACTTCTAGTGAAAGATGAAAAACATCTAGTAATGATTTCATCTTCTCCTCCTTACTCCATGGGTTGTACACAGTCAATGAAACTTTGTCAATATGGGCTAGTACAAGACATCCCATAGATAGGGCATTGTAGGGAAAAACTCCTTAATGTTGACATCCCACACTGTGAATTGTTTTCATTCGATATTGAACATCCTTACTAGGTTCTATAGTCTGTGGTAGTCATTCATTCTTCTAGCTAGGTTCTCAACAATTATTCATTGATCTATGAAATGACTCCTGAGGACTTCAAGCTCAATGTTGGCTATCCCCAAATTTTGCTTTACTTCTTTGTGATGCTTGAACTCAACCTTATAGAAGAGGTATGAGTTGGTCACTTACTTCTCCAATTTAGACCTTGGTCTTCTTGTTGTTAGCATTGTCAAGTTTGCATAGCAAAGGTTGGTGAGCTTCATGTACTTTATCATTTTTATATTTGCAACTCCTTCTCATGGATTTCTACCTTATTATAGACATTTAGGCCATCAAAGATTGGTTGTCATACATTACCTCTTTGTTGGAGTTTCTGGAGAGTCTTGTTCATCTTTGCCTTGGCCAATTAGATTTCTTTCTCATTCACCTCCTTGAGGATTCCCACTTGGTCCCTTATAATGATTTTTCACTCTTTCAAATTCCAGGGCCTCATTTTTTCAGACAACTACCTCAATTGCCATTTTTTGGAAAAGCACTTAGACTTTCTCCATGGATGGATTCCTGTTCTTAGTTGCCAACATCTTTAGATCTAAGTTCACCTTGGTAAGCTGCTTCTACCACTATCCCAAAACTTCGACGATTTGGTGTTTTTGTTCATCAACATTTCACAAGCGAAGGATGTTCTTAGTGAGAACCAAGTTTTCTTTGTGGACTTGCAATAAGTCCTTATTAGTGTTAATGGTAAGAGCCTTGGATAAGAATGCGTCAAAGACCACCATCTCCTTAGCATTCTTAGCCTTCTTTAGTTTTTTCTAAAGTTGTAGAAAAGCTTCATCTCTTGTGACAACTTGGTTGAGAATGGTGAGATTAGCAAGATGGGCTTTTAATTCCATAACCTTGATAGCTAATAAAAATTTTTTGATGGTGGTTGCCTTGAGTTGGACATTAGTAATGAGTTTTCTCTTTGTCTCTAGTAGCTTTGATTAGGTAGAAATGACCTATTTTGAGAGATCAAAGATCTTCAGAAGCAATTGTCCAATTCCCACTAGTCAGTCCAACATCTCCTCATGTTGGGCTATGCTAAGTTTCTTGCTCCCTACTCCTACAAAAGCCTACACATTTTGAAGTATAGTTATGTGTAACATGGTCATGATAGGAGTGTTGAGTGCTTTGGCCACTCAATTAACTACCACTTTCACCACTATTTCTTGCCCATGATGCTACATCACTAGGATAACAGTTTCCTTGCCTCCTTCAAGGTGCACCGAGAAAGTTGTGGCATTCCTAGAAATTTCTAGAAACTCTTGTTATCTAGGGATGGACACCATAACTTCTTGGGTTCTCAAATTTGTTCTTGTGGATGCCTTCATGAATTGAGTTGAAAATAGTAAGGTGATCTCTTTTAGAAAGCTTATTGTTCTAGTTACTTCGTTGAGATGGCTGAACGCTAGCTAGTGTACTAATGGATCTCCATCACTTGCCTCTCCTTGCTATTGCTACAACATCTATTCATAAAGTTTTCTCATTCATTCCATAGCCACATGAGCCTTTGGCATTGTCTCACTAGTAGGTGGTGGTGGTGGTTGCTCCTCCTCTAACATCTCAAAAGCTGCCTTGTCCTTTAACATCTCCTACTAGGATGTGACAAGAGCATGATGGAGTGTATTGTTGGTGTACTGTGCTATGCCTCTCCTCTTGCAGTGTTTGCATATCAAGCATGGAAATGTAAGTATCTTCTTCCCTTGCTCATTCTCTTTGAAGCACTTCTTAATCTCAAGGAAGATGAGTTGATGGAAGTTGATAGGGAATTTGTCACTTAGAGCAACGCATGCATGGGCGAAGAAGATAGTGACCTTGTTGGACCTCATTTTATTTAGGTGATAGGTTTCTATTTTGAATTAGGATTTCTCCACCTTGGTGAGTGCACTATACTCCTTATAGTCCACCCCATAGCACCATTGGATCCATTCCTTCTTAGCATCAGGGTTTGCTTGAGTAGAAAATTTTGACAACATTTCCCTTGTGTCAAGTAGGATAAGGACCTACGCAATGGCCTCAAGCAAGGAAGAGATAGTTATATCTTTGATTTTCACCATGGAGTCTCCTTGTCAGTTGTTCTAGAGTAGGTAGGTCTTCCCCATGTACCACTCTCCATTTAAAAAGAGGATGGATCACATTGGAGACCCATACAGTTGTGTGAAAACTTCCTTTGGTGCTAATTCCAAGAAGGAACCAAAGTTAAGTTTCTGAAAAACTAAACTTTGGACCTTCTTGGAATGAAATTTTTCTAGGTAGGCCTTAGTTAGTGTGACCTCCAAGTTAGACCTAGGCCTTAATGCCTCATCCTATTGTAATTGGCTAATCTCTACTTTGGCAATTTGGTAGATAGATTCCACTTTGGGCTCCTCTCGAAGAGGTCCCTTTGCATGGGTGTTTCTTCTTGCTCTTGCAGTTGTTGTGGCTGTTAGTCCCTTCCTCCTCTCAGCTACTTCTCCCTAGGTTGGAATGGTCCTTCTCCTTACAGTCCCCTCTTTGATGACATCTGTGATCACAAATATAACCAAGGATTAGTAATTAATGTGTAACTTTTAATGCTCTTGATACATTTCTTCTTTTAGGTAAGTTACACTTAGGCTAGTTTTCATTTGGACTAGTGATTTTTAATATCATTTTATTAATTAAACCTTTGGAATTTACAAAAATTTTGAAAAAGTTTTCATTAGAAACCATGGATTTGTGGCACCCACGAGGTAAAGCTCATCTCTAGTAGCTTGAAGGTGGAAGAACGAGTTGATTTGAACAAGTGGTTTGCAAGTTATAGTGCTTAGAAGGTGTTCTAGGATCATAAAAATGCAAAAAATCACCTAGTGTTGTGATGAAAATGTTTTAAAATGGCTAAGTGTTGATGTGTATTTATAAGCTTTTTGTACTATGTTGATGGAGACATGTTGACGCATCAGGCTATGTCATTTGTTGATGTAGGCTATTTAAGCAATATTTCTACTTTAGAAACCATGGGAAAAGAGTTTGATAATGAAATTGGAGTTTAGAAGAAGACAAAAAAGGCTATAATAACAACAAATCATTAAAAAGGACTTAAAATTATGTTGGGAAAAGGAGATTTGGATGGAGTTTGATTGCCAAGGTGTGTAAAAACTAGATGTTTCGAGATGAAAAACAATGATTTTGAAGACAAAATGACAATAGGATATGAAGTTTAACCATCCAGACCAAAGAGTATGTAGGTGAGTCCTTCCTATAGCAAGCTCATGTTGTCAATGCCCTTGCATGTCCTCATACCAAGGAATCTATGGGCACCAAGGATTATTAATGTTCATGGATTGTTAAAACTCAAATCACACAAGAAATCACCAAGGAATTAAGACATACCAAAATGGACACATTGATTAATCAAGATAGGAAGCAATGGCGTGGTAGATGGATAGAATTGATGATGAGAGAGAGACAATGGAATGGAGTTTCTTATCCTAGTCACATAAAGTTCTTTGTGGATTTTGTGATTAAGATGACCTAATATTGATTCATCCTTATTCAAAATTAAGGACATCCACCTATAGTGATTTCACATTAGCACATTGAGATCATTTGACCTCCTAGAGTTCATGAACATCCTTAAAGATCACCAATCATTCCAAATAGAGAAGAAAAAAGAAGTAGGAACTAAAGAGGGCCTTAGTTAGTGGGATGCCTTCAGGCATGGGTAACATGTCTTTCCAACCCCATAACTAATGCTTGTAGCCTATTATTTCATCTAAGGGGTGTGCTTTGAATTTCCATGTTCTGTTTTTTTTTCATTTGAACCACACCATGCAAGGACATTGCTTCCTGTTATTGCTTGATGCTAAGAATGGTGAGGAATCGATGAGAATACCCATAAAACTCTAGATGATAAGTAGGTATAAAAGGTGATAAGTCCCCTTGAAGCCACACACTTATTAATTCCACTTGATTTGTTCAAATTCTAGAAAGTAGCAAGGTCACAAGTTCTTTAAAAGTTACTATGAAGAAAGAACCTCATGCTTCCAAAATGAGAGAACACCATGAAGCTAGTGGAATGGGTAGATGATGTGAGCTCACTACCTGATATCATGAGAAAACTAATGTTCCATTAATCAATGTTAAAATTCAATGATGAAATCCAATCATTAAGTAATTAATTTAATTAACATAATTCATTAAACCAACATCAATCAATAATTGTATTCAACACCAAGTCCTAATGAAAATAAAGAAGAAAAATTCATGTGAGAAAATCGAAATAAAGAAAAATATTTAAAAATTGCAAAATATCTAGGAAAATGGAAAATGTTTGAAAAATGATGTAAAACAAATTTTTTTTTGAAAAACTAAGGAGCCACAGTAGGATGTTAACATTGATGGCCATCTCCCCCACAGCTCATTTAAAAGAGGGAGATCTAGAATATTGAGCATGTTTAGCCACTAGTTACGGTATTAGTTCCACTAGTTATCCTTATCTCTAAGAAATTTTTTTAAGTTGTTGTATGTTAAATAATAACATCTTATTTTGGTGGGTAGGATGGTAGATCATTATGGCCCTAGATGGGAAAGTTTCATGTATAATGTAAGGGTCCTCCCATAGCATTTGAAATTTTGTATGTTGAGATACATGCATGGGGTTCTAGTAGAGCATCTTATGTCCTGGTAGAAACTTTACTTTTCTTATTCTAAGGCTAGGGCATTGCTTACTATACTGACTTAAATCGTCGGTGTAAGGCTAGAAGGGAAAAAACACAAAAAGATCGTTAGACAGACACAGCTGACCTTGCCTTCTCATGAGGGCAAGTTGGAAAAGAAAATGAAGGTAGAGTGCCTTGGATGGTTTGCACGCAAATCAACCAAGGACTTCCCCGAGCATAAACTATGGCTTGCACTAGGGTTATTGTAACTGATGTTTGAAATGTAAACAGTGATGTGAAAAATGCAAACAGATTGTACGCAGAACAATATTGCAAACAAAACATAAGCTGAATGTAAAATAGAGTAAACAATATAATGGCTAGAAAAATGAACTGTATTGTATTACTTAGTGATGGGACGCAATATTGCATCTGCCACGATATCATGTACACGATATCGTGGCATTCCCTGCTATATCACGTACATGATATCGCAGTCTGTTGCCATTTCTATAAATAAGAGGTAGCTCTCCCTTGTTTCGCCATCTAGATCTAGACCTTAGCCAAACTCTTGCCAATTTTCCATTCCATAGTTAGAATAATTTCCATGTGCCCGTAGTAGGAGTCCCAAAGTGAACGGATCTTTATTCGAGCAATTTTGTACCTAAGCACACAATTGTGTACGGTAATAAAGATGAAATTTTGGATAAACCTTGCAGTGCATGAACTAAGCTAATGAGGATTTAATTACTATTGAATGTTTAAATGCTTTCTTAGGACTTAATCTCTCTCAACCCTCACTATCATAGTTAAGTGCATTCAATACGACTACTTCGAGCACGTGCGTTGNTATCAATTCACATAAATAGGGTTGACAATTTTGAAGGTTGACAGCTTAGGAAACTCAAACTTGCAATCCTTGGGTGCTTGGGCACAGCTGATTCCTAGCATCCAAGCACTTCCAAAACACATCACCCTAGGGCTTGGTGCTTGACCTGCCATCCACACGTGCAGCTACGCTTTGACAGGTGCACATATTTTNGGTACCTCGTCACTCATCACTTAGAAAATATGTGCACCTGTCAAAGCGTAGCTGCACGTGTGGATGGCAGGTCAAGCACCAAGCCCTAGGGTGATGTGTTTTGGAAGTGCTTGGATGCTAGGAATCAGCTGTGCCCAAGCACCCAAGGATTGCAAGTTTGAGTTTCCTAAGCTGTCAACCTTCGAAATTGTCAACCCTATTTATGTGAATTGATAGGGTATTTATAGGGTTTGTTCAGGCTTGGGTGTGAAATTCATGGGTGGAATCAATGACTAAGAGATGAGAGAAAAACAAATCTAATGACATGTGTTCGATGGATAGCTAGGCTACATTCTTGACTAGGTGCATTGTATCCTATAGCATGTGTTGGCTTACTCAAGCTAGCTTACGATCATGGAAGCAAATACAATTTGGAGTGTAAGATCTTAACAAGCTCAAAAATGATGAAAATTTCCAATGAAAATGATAATGTAAAATAAGAGAAATTTGACTTTGTCTTACTTGAAACTTCTTGATCTTTGAACTGACTACTGTAGGATGTTGATCTGAGTGGTTTTGTGGCTATTTGAGGCATCTTTATTTCACTAGGACTTCCAGCGTGAGTTGATTTTATCTTGTTGTGTCCTCAGCTTGTGTTTGACGTTCTTTTGATAGAGCGTGATTAGTACTCATGCTGCCAACATGACCTCAGTATGAGTGAGCTAAAAATGACATATTTCAAACCAAATTTTGATTTTTGAAGCCTGTTTCTTGAGGACATCAATTACTTGATTGTGGTTGACCTTAAGAGTGATCTGCAAGTCAAAAATTGAGCCTTGATGTGCCTTTTTTTAAACCTCTTTTGGTAACTCACGCTAGACTCACGTTGCCAGCATGAGTGTAGCATGACCACAACGTGAGCTTCAAAAACTTGCAATTTTGGACCTAAAATCTGGAATTCTTAAGGTTGGAACTTGAAGTTGTCAACACTGAACTCTGAGGATGACTTGCACTTTGGAATCAAGTCATTTCGACTCATTTTTAAGGCTCTTAGAGTTTCTCACATTGTACTCATGTTTCCAGCGTGACCACAGCGTGAGTGAGAAAATTTGTGCCATTTGACCTGAAATTTGAATTTCTAAATGTTGAGACTTGAAAACTGAAAAGGCTCTGAGTTTTTCTCATTTCAAAGCATTAGGCCGAAATTAGTGATGTTTCATTGGCCCTCTTTGTTGACGTCTAGAGGAATCCACCCAAGAGATGTAAAGAAAGAAGTGCAAAACACCATGAACAACCAAGAACCAAGCATTAACCGTCAACCCTTGGCTGGACGTCATCGCACCATGTTCAAAAGTACATGGGATTGGGGAAGAGCAGTTCAAGATGCAAGGGGATTGGTTGTAACCAAGGGAAGTTAGGAGTTGATCAAGGGTTATAATTGCTGCTGGAATTGTGGGAGAGGAATGCTCTCACGTGAATGAGCCATATCTTTGGTCCTTGTCGATAGCCGATTTTTAGCAGACTCGGAACCAAGACATAGGAAGTGCATTCTTTGGAGAAACGAGACTCTTATAGAGTGTTTACGAGGCCCATTGTAAACAGTGAAAGCCACGCAATGATGTGTAACATGATCATTTAAGACACAAGTGTAACTATTTTTCCAAAATAATTGCCTTCTTGCCTAGGGCTTGTATGAGAAGATCCAATGGTCTTTAGTCCATGATGTCAACAGGGTCATGAAGACCTTTTTTGGGCATTTTTCTCTTTGATCCTTTTGTTCTATTTCTTTTTCTTTTTTGTTTCTTTTTTTCTTTTTTTTTCTTTTTGGTCCTTTTGAAAGAGCTTTCTTTCAGTGTTGTGCTCGTGCTCATGTGCTTGCATTTGTATCATGTTCCGTGTATTGTGTTGCATTACAACTGCTTAGAGAATCACAGTGTGCAATAGTGTATCAAGAACTTTGGGGGGAAGTAGAATGTCTCAAGGGGGTGTGATTGAATAGGATAAGGGGAACATGATGGAGAATAGGGAATGTATTAGGAATCAGGAATGTACTTATGAATGGATTGATTAACCTAGTTGCATGCATAAGGAAGAATATGATACCTTGTCGTCATGATGAAGTGCATCTATGCACGAATGCCTTAGGCATGTCATCCTGCAAACACAACTCTAAGAAGACAAGAAAAACACAAATGAATTGGTTAACTAAGAACTTTAAACAAGGAGATGGAGCCAGCACGTGCAATTTCAAAGCAAACAGAATCATGAACAACATCAACTTCATCAGGGTCCGTGAACAAATCGGGCAGCAAGTCTTTCTGGAACTGGTGCAACCAATTGCAGCAACATGTCTTTTCAAGTATTGTCTGGTCATCGATGATGTCGGAAATTTATAGTCTCAGCAGACTATTGTGGGTTAGTTTCACATTATAACCCCTTGGATGGTGCCAGTTTAGCGTCATAGCGGACGGTGCGTTGCTAATTTATAGTCCTAGTGGACTGTGAAGAGGCAAATTATTTTATAGTCTTAGTGGACTCTGCATGCTAGTTTTACATCATGGCAGACAAATGTGGTAGTTTAGTGTCATGCCGGATGGAGCTTTGTGGTGTTAGTTTACTGTCATGACTCCAGGACACTCTGTGGTGCTAGTTTCAAGTCATAGCCCCAAGACTGTTCTATGGTATTAGATTTAGGTTGTGATGCCAAGACCGTTTTGTGGTATCAGTTTTAGGTCATGATGCCAGGACTGTTACGTGGTATCAGTTTTAGGTCCTGATGCTAGGATTGTTTGTGCTAGTTTATAGTCATAGCAGATTTTCTGTGCGAGTTTATAGTCATAGCGGACTAGTGCTTACCTTGCTTGTGTAAAGTGTGATGTTGCATGCATGGTCATGCTATGTGCCTGCGAGATCCTACAAAATCAACTAGAAAGAAAATAACATCAAGCAACACCTGTCATAAATAGAGTTAAAATGTATGAATGAAAGAAAAGCAATGCAAAAAGTGATAGTTTTAGGCCGTTCCGGGCCATAGGCTAGTTTAAGGCCTTTTCAGGCCATGTGTTTGTGTAGTTTTATATTTTTTAAACAATGTGTAAACTAAGTTGATGAATGTGTAAACAAAGCAAAATGCGTGATCTAAATGAGAAGCCAAAATGTAAATGCATAGGCTAGTGCAATGCATGGCAAGTGGAGGTAAAGGGTAGACAAGCACCCACATTTTTGGCCAAGGGAAAGTATTGGTCATGTAGTTGCTTCCTAACCAGGCATGGATTAGGGAGCATGCAAGGCTTAGGATCCTCTAGGGGGTTGTTGGCTTTAACCACTCGTTCGGGTGTGTTAGCCTTAGCCGCTGCATTGGTTGTTATAAGTGTACCACCAAGAAACTCTTCTTATAAAGCTTACGCCATGCCTATGTCGTGAATAGTTGAAGAGGTGACATAATTACCATGGATGATAACTTGACCACCCTCATATGGAAGGTGGATTTCTTGGTGGATGGGAGAGGAGATGGCCCTTAGTTGGGCTAGCCAAGGCTTGCCTAGAATCATGTTGAAACCTAGCATCTTGTCGATGACTGTAAAGTTTGCAAACATGGGGTGCTAGTCCCCTATTGTGAAGGCGATGTGGATTGTGCCTTTAATGGCTACGCGTGCTCCATCAAAGGAGTTTAGAGACTCAATTTCAGTCGATTGAATGTTGTGTGTTAGGCCTAGTCATTCGATGAATGAGTGTGCAATAATGTTTACTGCCACACCATCATCAATGTGTACTCTGCGTACTGTGCATTTTCCGATGCTTACACTAGTGTTCAATGGTGCATGTGTGACCTCCCCTTGTTTGGGATCAATCTTGACATCATTTTTGTGGAAGGTTAGAGTCGTTGTGTTTGTGTCTCGTGGTACAGGGGATGTAATGGCTACGCGAATGGCGTATTTAGTTGGAGACATGTTTTCTGTAGCAGGGATGGAGGCGAGCATGTGTGCTAGTGCTTGGCGATGCTCTGGTGATGTTAAGACAAGGTTGAGCAAGGTAGGCATGAAATTCTTATGTTTTAATGCATTGTGTGCATGAGATAGTACGTCTACGAGGTTGTTGTTTATGTTTGTCGTGGTGGGAGCCTCCTCTATTGTGTGAGTTGTAATGTAGAGATCTTGTGGAGGGGCAATGCATAAGGGTTGTTTAGTGGGCCTAGGGGTAGAGCTAGGGCTGGTTTGTGGTTTAGGTGTTGGTGACTTGGGTTGCCACTGCTTGTATGTGCCCAAGTTGTTGGAACTTGGACTTGGTGTGGGTGTCGTTGGAGTGACTTGTGTGTTTAACTTCATGATGGATGGTGGCTGGCAGTTTAACATCATACCAGACGGGTTGTTAGATGTTGCCCTTATGATGAAGGGTCTCTTGCTTCGGGAAGTCATTGAAGGTACAGGACTGCTAGGTTGCATTGCGTTAAGTAATCCTTTCTTTGCCATTCTTTGCAAATCATTTTGCAAAGTTTGACAAGTGTTTGTGTCGTGTCCAGGAATTTGGTGGTAGTGGAAGTATGCACTCAAGTCAAAATGTTGTGGGACACATGCATTGTATGTTGTAGTGGGATGACTTGCCAATTCACAGTGTTTCTAGTTGTGTATGTAGGCATCATCTGACATGCATTTGCATTGGACTAGACCAGCGTTGAGGCGGTATTCTAGCAATTGGGAAGGTTTTCTCGGCAAGGGTATGTGTTTGCATTGGGTGCACTCATATCTAGGAGTAGCTTTTGTGGCGACGCCAAAGCTAGAGCTAGCGGCTTGGGGTGTTGAGGCCACAGGCTTGTTGGCTGCATGTGTTGACATGGTGATTGTTGCGATTGTTGCGTTTGATATTGCTTGTGTATCCTGCGTTATTTGTGTTGGTTGCAGTTGTGGCATTTTTTGTTGTGCATGTTGTTGTTTTTTGTGTTGGCTCCTGTAGGCCAATTAGGATGGGTCATTGCTTGCTCTTGCTGCCTCTTCGATGCCCCTTACTTGGTCAAAGGCCTGGGTAAGAGACATTGGGGCCTGGTAGAGCAGTTTGGACTTGATGAAGTCATTGAATGCACCCTTGAAGAATGCTAAGAGATGTGTCTCTACAATCAGCTCATGCATTTCATTGGATGTGGCACTCCATCGCTAGAGGAAGGGTAGTATGGGCTCGAGGGGTCCTTGTGTGACTTGGAGGAGCTTGTCGATTATCACTTCAGGTTTGATGTTATATCTAAAGCATGTTACAAACTGGCATATGAGGTCCTCGAGGGATACGATGGAAGCCTGGGATAGGACACGGTACCAGTCTAGAGCTTTGCTAGTGAGCAACAGGGGAAAGAGGCGTAGAATGGCATGTGGCCAGGAATGCAACATGATGGCTTCTATGTAGAATGTGATGATATGTGCATTGGGGTCACTATGACCATTGTATTTTTTCAGATGTGGCAATGAATGGCCCACGGGTAGTGTAAGCGATGGGACCATAGGACAAATTGGATCATCACGGTAAAAGTCCACCACCTTGGGTGTGTTTGAGGAGGCAGCCTTAAGCTGGTTGATTTCCTCCATCAGAGTCTAGATGAGTTGGGATACTTATTCCCAACTCATAGATTCACCAGCCGGTTGTGTTGATTGGACTCACGTAGGTTGTGTGGTGAAGGGTTGGATCACTGGCTGTGGGCTTTGCGAGTTTAATGTCATAGCAGACAGTTGTTGGTAGTTTAACATCATACCGAACGTGTGTTGGCAGTTTAAGGCTATACTAGGCCATGGATAGTTTAATGTCATCCTGGATAGATGATGAGTAGGTGCCTGAGGCACTGGTGAAATAGACATGGCACATGTGGCACCTGCATAAATGTTGGGTTGAGGTTGGGGAGGTTAGGGCATGGCCCCAATGTAGGCATAAGGTACTTGTGTTGCCTGGGGCTAGGCCCCATCGTATGTATAAGGTGTTTGGATTGTTTGGGGATGGGCCTCAGTGTGTGTAGATTATGAAGCAAATGCCTTGGACGTGTGCTCCAAGTGTTGTGATTATTGTGAGGAGGTAAGGCCCCAAGGGTTGTTGGGTTTAAGCAGGGCCATGAACTTGTACTCGTACTCAGATGGTGATCTCAGGTAAGAAGAAGTCATCTTGGAATCATTGTGTTGTGTGTATTGCACATATTGGACAAAGTGATCCATGTTGGTGGCAATTAGTACTTAGACTGGCTTGAAGTTAGGTGCGAATTGCGGTGAATTCGACTTTGAAATGGATGCATTTTATGTGTTTTTGTTGAAAAAACATTGTATCAGTATTGTAGTGGTATTGTAGCAGCGTGAGCATGAGTATGGCAATGTGTGTACACAGCGTGAGCATGAGTTAGAACCTAGCATGAGCATTGTAGACACCGCAAAACACTATAGCATCGTGAGTATGAGTATGGCAGCGTGTGTTCATAGTGTGAGCATAAGTTAGAACCCAGCGTGAGCACTGTAGCAACTGCAAAACACTATAGTAGTGTAAGGTTACTATAGCAAGTGGAGCGTGAGTTACAACCCAGCATGTGTACACAACATGAGTAAGCTGATAGCATGAGTAACTGAGCTTACCGGGGGTAAGTCAAGCTGAGCATGGGTAGGCTAGCTTGACAAGCTGGGCTTTGGTTTTAGTACTTGATCTGTGCAGTGTTTGAACAAGTAGAGTGATCAACATTTTGATAGGATGGTAAAAAAATTCAGCCCTCCTTCTAGCGCCAATTTACTATACTGACTTAAATCGTCGGTGTAAGGCTGGAAGGGAAAACAAACACCAAAATATTGTCAAATAGACACAGCTGACCCTGTCTTCGTGTGAGGGCAAGCTGGAAAAGAAAATGAAGGTAGAGTGCCTTGGATGGTCTACATGCAAATCAACCAAGGACTTCCTCGAGCATAAACTACAGCTTGCGCTGGGGTTATCGTAACTAATGTTTGAAATGTAAACAATGACATGCAAAATGCACATAGATCATATGCAAAATAGTATTGCAAACAAAACATAAGCTAAATGTAAAACAAAGTAAATAATATAATGGCTGGAAAAATGAACTATATTGTATTGCTTAGAAAAGATGTGCACTGGTCAAAGCATAGCTGCATGTGTGGATGATAGGTCAAGCGCCAAGCCCCGGGGTGATGTGTTTTGGAAGTGCTTGGATGCTAGGAATCAGGTGTGCTCGAGTGCCCAAGGATTGCTAGTCTAAGTTTCCTAAGCTATCAACCTTCAAAATTACCAACCCTGTTTATGTGAATTGATAAGGTATTTATATGGTTTGGTTGGGCTCGGGTGTGGAATTCATGGGTGGAATCAACAGTTGAGAGATGAGAGGAACCCAAATCTAATGACACCTGTATGATGGACAGCTGTGTGTGAGTTGGTTGTGTGTAGGCAGGCTATGTTCTTGACTAGGTGCATTGTATCTTACATGTGTGTTGGCTTACTCAAGCTAGGTTACGCTCATGGAAGAAGATACAATTTGGAGCGTAAGATCTTGACAAGCTCACAAATGATGAAAATTTACAATGAAAATGATAATGTACAACAAGAGAAATTTGACTCCGGCTCTCTTGAAACTTCTTGATCTCTGAACTGACTACTGCAAGATGTCGATCTGAGTGATTGTATGGCTGTTCAAGGCATCTTTGTTTCACCAAGACTTCTAGCGTGAGTTGATTTTGTCTTGGCGTGTCCTCAGCGTGTGTTTGGCGTGCTTTTGATCGAGCGTGATCAATACTCATGCTGCCAGTGTGACCTCAGCGTGAGTGAGCTAAAAATGACATATTTCACACCAAATTTTGATTTTTGAAGCTTGTTTCTTGAGTACATCAATTGCTTAACTCTGGTTGACCTTAAGAGTGATCTGCAAGTCAAAAATTGAGCCTTGATGTGCCTTGTTTTAAACCACTTTTGGTAACTCATGTTGGACTCACGCTGCTAGCATGAGTGCAGCATGACCATAGCGTGAGCTACAAAAACTTGTAATTTTACACATGAAATTTAGAATTCTAAAGGTTGGAACTTGAAGTTGTCAACACTGAACTCTGAGGATGACTTGCACTTTGGAATCAAGTCATTTCGACTCAGTTTTGAGGCTCTCAGAATTGCTCATGCTGTACTCATTCTACCAACATGACCTCAGTGTGACCACAGTGTGAGTGAGAAAATTTGTGCCATTTGACTTGAAATTTGAATTTCTAAATATTGAGACTTGAAAGCTCAAAAGGCTCCAAGTTGTTCTCATTTCAAATCGTTAGGCCGAAATTAGTGGTGTTTCACTTGCCATGTGCCTTATATACTTCATTCAATGACAAGGGTACTAATAGAGTCTCATCTAGTGTGTTGAGGTTCATCAATCTTTCTCTTTGGGCTAGACTTAGATCCAAGTCAAAGTCATAGGTCATTAAAAGTGTATGAAGCTTAATTTGAATGGGAAGACTTGGAAGTTTTCCATACATTAACACATAGGGAAAATACCCAATAGAAAGTTTCCATGTTGTATGATAAGCCAAAAGAGAATTATTGACTTTATTGCTCTAGTCCTTCCTATATTTACGAATTGTATGTGTTAGTATTTTGGTGATTTCCCTATTGGTGACCTCAACTTGACCATTAGCTTGGGGGTGGTATGAAGTTATTAGTTTATGTTCAACCCCCAAGCATTACATGAGCTTTTGAAAAGTGACACAAGTAAAGTATGTTCCATTATCTAAAATTAATGCCTGCGGCATATCAAACCTATTTACAACATTTTTTTATATAAATTGTACCACTGTAGAAGAGGAATAGTTGATGAAAATAGTAACTTCAACTCATTTGGTGCAGCAGTCAAGCACTATGATGATGTATGCCTTTCCTTTTGACATGGGGTTGATGGGCCCCATGAAGTCAATCCTTCACACATCAAAAGGATCCAATGGTTAAATCCACTATTGAGGTCCTTTTATTTATGTGGTCATCTCCCCATTATGTTGGTACCTATCATAGGAACAAAAGAAGTGATGGACATCTTTGAAGATCATGAGCCTATAATACCCTACCATGAGGATCTTAATAGTTGTCCTTCAATTAGCATAGTGGCCCCCACAAGGACCTTCGTGTGCATCTTGGAGGACTCAAAGTTGATTTGCTTTGGGGACACACCATTCTACTAGGTCATATGCACAACTCTTGTAGAGGTTGTCTTTGATTTCCATGAAGTGCTTAGCTTGATGAAGAAACTACTACTTCTTCATGTTATCCCACTCCTATGGCATCTCTTGTGTAAATAGATATAAGAGGATTTGATCATATCAATTTGTTTTATTGGAATGTTGATCATTAACAACACTAGTAAAGAGGAGTTCATTAGGAAATTGATTAGATAGTGGACCCTCATCCTCTTTACTATTTCATCATAATTGAGACAAGTGGTTAGAAATCACATTCTCTATCCCCTTTCAATCAACTATTGTTAAATCAAACTCTTAGAGGATCACCAACCATCATTTGACACAGGGGATCATCATTTTCTTATTCATTAGAAACTGAATAGAATTGTGGTCAGTGTGCATAAAACCTTTGTATTCAAGCACATAGTGCTTGAATTTATCTAATCCATTTTCAATGGTGGTGTAGTTCAATTGTGCATCCACAATGCTCCTGCTTGCATAGTGGATGTAGCATGGATGTTTCTGATCATCCATCTATACAAGCATGGCTTCTAAAGTATAACTTGATGAATCTATCATGATGTGGAAAGGCCTAGACTAGTCTGGTGCTTATAGAATTAGAGTTTCTATGAGTTTATACTTCAATTACTATAATGCATTCTCACATTTCTTGGTCTAGATGAATAGTGCATCTTTCTTTGTAAGCTCTACCAATGGTTTGGAAATCTTTGAGAAGTTTTTAATGAAGTGACTATAGTAACTAGTATGGCAATTGATCATTGATTAGTGAACTTTCCCTTGAAAACCTTGAGTTCGGCATTGGTAATCTCAAGTTTCTACTTTGTGTCTTTGTGATGCTTGAACTTTACCTTGTATATTAAGTACAAGTTGGCCACTTGTTTCTCCAATTTTGACCATAGCCTTCTAGTAGTCAACATTGCTAGATTTTCATAATAGAGATTGGTAAGCTTCATGTACTCCATCACCTCTTTGATTTGTAGCTCTTTCATGTGGATCTCCACTTTGTTGTATTCATTGAGCCCATTAATGATAGGCTGCCAAAAATCATCTTCATCCTTGTGCTGTTGAAGGGCCTCATTGATTTTCATCTTTGCAATCTAAATTTGTTTTTCATTAATTTCATTTTGTAGATCGACCTAATATTTGTAATGGTTCTTGACTCTGTCAAATTTGAGAGCCTCATTTTTCCATAGCTATCTCTATTGTAGATTTTCTGTGAAGGGCTCAACTTCCTCCATGGAGATATTTCTATTTTATGTTGTCATTCTCCTCAATTAATCATTTACTCTAGCTAGCTGCTCCTACTATTGATAGATAAAATCTTGCATTTGCTACTTCTACAAATAAACATTCCACAAGCTATGATTTTCTATAGTTAGATTGCATTCTTGTGGCATGTCTAGACCAAGTCCTTCTGAATGGTGTATGCTTTGGCATTGATCACTGACTGGTCAAAGATGACCATCTCCTTCACATTCTTAACCTTTTTGAACTTATTTTCAAGTTTTTTAAAGGCTTCATCATGTATCAATGCAAGGTTGATTAACGTGGGATCAGCGAGGTGGACTCTTAATTCAACAACCTTCACAACCAAGCATTGGTTCTCAGCTTGGGCTATTTCAAGTTGCCCCTCCATTATGATGCATTTTCCCTTCACTTCAAGCATCTCTTATTGGGTTGTAGTGACTGTATCCAGAAGGTTAAAGACATCTAAAATTGGTTGCCTGGTTTCCACCAGTCAATCAACTCCTCGTGCTAGGTTGCACTCAATCTACCACTAAAGGTTCCTATGGATATCTACACATCTCTAATTACAAAAATGTCTAGTATGGACATCGCATATGCATTTAATGCTTTAGAAATTCTATCAGCAACTACCTCTACCATAATATCCTATCCATGGTGCTACATCACTAAGACAATTGTCCCCTCTCCCTTCTCTAGATGCACCAACAAAGTAACAGTGTTCCTAGAAATTTCTGGGAATTGCTGATATTAAGAGAGAGATATTGTTACCTCTTAGATGCTAGGATTCGATCTCCTAAGTAGCTACATTGTTTAGGCTAAGAAACTTGGTTCACCTCCTTCAATTTTTCTAATGGTTCAAGCCACTTTATTGAGGTGGCTCATTACTAGATGATACATAGATGAATCATCACCACTCATTCCTGCTCACTACTCCTACTCTTGTAAGAGCTACTCTTGGATCTTATGCATGCACTCAAGGATAGCATGACACTCTGACATTATTTCATGAGTAGGTGGTGGAGGTGGTGGTTTTTGCTTCTCTTCTTGGATGATGTTACCAAACACCTTGTCCTTCATCATTTCTACCTAGGAGGCATTTAGAGCATGTCAGATAGTATCATTTGTGTAGTGTGTTATTCCTCCCCTCTTACATAATTTTCAAATGAAATATGGGAAGGGGAGTGTCTTTCTTCCTCATTCATTTTCTTTAAACTACTTCTCTATCTTAAGAAGATCAACTGTAAAAGGTTGATATGGAATCTATCACTTAGAGTGGCACATGCATGGGGGGAGAAAGCTATGATCTTGCTTGGCCTCATTGCTAGAGTAAGATAGAAGGCTGCAATCTTAAAGTATGCATGCTTCACCATGGTGAGTGTACCAAACTCCTTATGATCAACTCCATAACATCCATTCTTTCTTAATGTTAGGATCTACTTACATGGGGATTTTAGCAAGGTTGGCCCCAATTCTTGGTAACCTAAGGATCTTTGTAATGGCTTTCACTAAGTAGGATACTGAAATATCCTTGATCTTGATAATTGAACTGACCTATTGATTATTCTAGAACAAATATGTTTCTCCTTGGTACCACTCCTTGCTGAAAGTGAATGTGGGCTACATGGAAGAGTTTTGTGAGTAAGCTTTAACTTCTAGAGGTGTGAACTTGAAGAAAGGTTCAAAGTTCAACTCTTGGAGCATGGATTTCTAGACCTCCTTATTCGCAATCTACTTGAGACAAGCCTTTTTCAAGGTGACCTCAAGGTTTGATCTAGGCTATGATGCCTCATCTCAATGAGATTGTTCTATTATGATCACTTCTTCAAGAATATGGTAAACATATTGCACTTTAGGATCCTCCCAAAGAGATCTCGTTGCAATTATCTCTGCTTGTGCATGAAGCTATTCTTGGCTCCTTCGTATTCATAATTGTTTGTCCCTCAGTTGGGATGGTTCTCCCTCCTATGTGTTTTCCCTTAGGTGTCATCTATGATCACAACACAACCAAGGATTAGCATACAATGTATAACTTATAACATTTTAGTACCTTGTCTTGTTCGGTAGTTACACTTAGGCTAGGTTTGGACCGTGGAAGATTGATTATTTTATTATTATTTTATCAATTTTTAACTTCAAATTTTACCAAACCTTATTGAAAGGGTTTAACTATCATAATTTGATATTTTAATATTGGTTTCTTAGTTAAACCTTTGTGGGAGTTAGAAAATTTTTTTAACAAGTAAGAAGATATGGCTCTTGAAAGGTTTTGGGATCTGAAAAATTCAAAAAAATGACTAAGGATCGTCACGTATTTATAGGCATTTTTTCCTTGTATTGATGGGTTCTCATAGACGGGTAGGATGTGTATATGGGGTTTCATCGACAGAGCTGTTGTGAAAAATTTTTCACATTAAATATCTTGAAAAATACAAGGAATTTTTACATGAAATTGGATTCTTCAAAGAGCCAGAAAGGTTGTGAACATGATGAAATACTTGAAGAGGATTTATGAATGTACAAAAATTGGAGAATGACTAAGAATGAAATTTTATTGGAGAATTGCCTTAAGAAGCATACAATTGGATGCAACTGATGGGACACATGAAAGATTTGACTACAAAAATGTCTAAGGATAAGAAACTTAACTAATCCAACCAGGAGATATGCAAGTGGATTCTCCCCATAGTAGACACATGTCTTGTTTGCCCTTGCATATCCTCAACCAAAGAGTTCGTGGGCCCCACAATTGATTAATGGTTATGAAAAGTTAAGGACCGAATCCTAAAGAATCTACCTAAGAATTTTAACACTTCAAACTAAGACATCAAATGAAAACATGAATAGTTGGTAGTAAGGTAAAAAATAGAAAGCATTAGTGGATGAGAGAAAAAAATAGAATGGAATTTCTAATCATGGTCACATGAAGTCCCTTGTGGATTTGATGGTTAAATGACCCGATAAAGTTCATCCATACTCTAGATCAAAACCCACTACTTCCAATGACTTCACATCATCACTCTAAGACCAAACCATCCCCTTAGTCCATTCTTAGACAAGAATGCTACCACAGATTAATGACCATTCCTTATTGGAGAAGAAAAAAGAAGCAGGAAGTGAAAAAAGACCTTAGTTAGAGGGACTTTCAGGCATGGGTAACATGTCTTTCTAGTCTCAGAACTAATGCTTGTAGCCTGTTATTTTATCTAAGAGATGTGCTTTGAATTTCCATCATTCTCTTCTCTTTTTTTTTCAGATTTTATGATTTTATGGATTTTTGAATGGGAAACACACCATGCAAAGACTTATTAACTTCTTATTATTGGTTGACACAGAATAGTAAGAAATCTATGAAAACACAAATGCACTCAAGTAAGTAAAAAGCCTTAGAGAGTATTGAATCCCCTTGAAGTCACACCCTTTTAAAAGTGTTTGAATCTTTTCCAAGTTTGGAAACTACCAAAATCACAAGTTCATTAAAGCTTTATTAATAAAAAATGAACCTCATATTTTCAAAACAAGGAAGATCATAGAGTTTTTGGATGGGTGGATGATGTGGTCTCATTGCTTGTTCCATAAAAAAAGAAACTTTGTCTTAGTTATTGGTCATCAAAATTTCAAAATGGAAACTAGACATTAGCAATCAAAAACATTAAGTGCAAACCACCATTAGCAAATAGCTATAGCATCATTGTGTCTTGTTGGAAATAAAGCACTTTTATTAGAAAATAAGAAAATTTCACACACAAAATAAAGTAAATAATAAAAAATTGTAAAATATTCAAGAAAGTCTAAACGTATTAATGATGTTGTAAAACAAAAAAAAATGTAAAAACAACAAAGTGTAAAATAAAACATGTAAAAATAAAGATAGTGTAAAATAAAAAATGTTTAAAAACTAAGGAGCCACTTTAATTAGTTAGCATGGATGGCCATCTCCCCCATGAATAAGTTGGAAGGAGGAGATCTAAAAGATTGAGTGTGATTATCCTTTTGATGAGGCATTACTTGCACTGACTTGCTTGGGCTCATGAAAAGGTTTATGTTGTTGCATGTTGGCTAGTTTCTTCTTTTTTGGACTCTCAAGTTTGTAGATCAACATGGTCCCAAAAGGAAAGGTTTCATAAATGATATAAGGCTCTTCCCACGATGTTTGAAACTTAGTTCATTGTGGCATATGTGTGGGGTTCTAATAGAGGACCTTGTCTCCAGGTTGAGATTTTACTTTCCTTATTTTAAGATCATGGTGTTTTTTATTAAATGTCTTATGCACTTCATTCAAGGATAGGGCCACCAATCTATTCTTATCTAGCACATTAAGGTTGATCAATCTTTCTTTCTGTGCTAGGCTAAGGTCAATGTCAAGATCACAAGCTTTTAAAAGTGCACAAAGCTCAACTTGAATTAGAAGAGTTGGTATGTTTTTATACACTAGCTCATAGGGAGAATAGTCTATAGGGAGTTTTCATGTTGAGAGGTATGCCCAAAGGGCATCATTAAGTTTTGTGCTCCAGTCTCTCTTATATTTGCTTATTTTTTTGGTTAAGATCTTAGTGATCTTCCTATTTGTAACCTTTGTTTAACCGTTGGCTTGGGGGTGGTAGGGTGTTTTTAGTTTATGTTCAATCTCCAAGCATTGCATGAGCTTGCAAAAAGTAGCACCTATAAAATAAGTACCATTGTCAGAAATTAGTGCATGTTGCATTTGAAACCTATTTACAACATTTTTTTGTACAAACCATGTAATAGTGAAAGATGTACAATTGGTGACAACTATGAATTTTGCTCATTTTGTATGATAGTCAATAGCAACTTTTATGTACACCTTTTCATTTGACATGGGTGTGATGTAACCCATGAAGTTTATGCCCCAAATGTTGAAGGGTTCTAGTGGTTTCACTATGTATAAGCAAAAAGAGAAGTTACATATTTTTTATCATACAATTGCATAAGCATGGCTCCTAAGACATAGTTCAATACATCCATCATGAAGTAAAATGACTGGGACTAGTTAAGTGCTTGTAAAATTAGAGTTTCTACAAGCTTCTCTTTGAGTGCTAGAATGCTTTTTTACATTCCTTAGTCCATACAAATGGAACATCTTTCTTTGTAAGCTTGACTAATGGTTTAGCAATCTTTAAAAAATTCTCTATGAATCATTAGTAGTAGCCAGTGTGTCTAAGGAATGATCAAACATCTTTAATGGTTTTTGGTTGACAGGTTATTTCTTGGATTACCCTAATCTTTTTAGAGTTCACATCAACCTAATGATGCGAACATATCCTAGGATCAATCCCAATGAGTTCACAATATGATCAAGCAAAGGTTTTTGGCCATCTATTAACCACATTCAATAACTTCTCTTTTTGCTTAGGAGTAAGGTTGGCATTGATTATCACCAGCTTGCCATTTTTCAAGAATGCATACTTCATGCCAATAATAGAGTTTTCAACTCTAAGGACTCATGTTTGAAATTTTTAAGGATTTCCAACTCTTCCAAATAGGTATCATCAAGTTCATCATCGAATAGTTGGTGATGAAATTACTCTAGTTGATCCATGCCTACAACATAAGTACTAGTTAAGCTCTTAGTGGATTCCATGTAAAGTGTGTTGCTTTTAGGATTAGCTATTAACCACTTGTTGCCCTCCTACTTTGTGGCTACTATGTATAGGCACCTTTGAATTTCATGTTCATCTACACACTATCTACATCCTTTGGTTGATGTGCTTTTGATAGACCATAATTTCTACACATAGTTATAGCATGTGATGAGTGGCGAGGTACCCCTACACTCAACCATATGAAACAAGCGTCGCACACGCGATCCAGTCGAACTCCGCAGATGGACTAGTTGTGGCACCTAGATAGTTAGCCTTAGGTCGCAGTTCGCTGTCTTCCCATCTAGACTAGTTTTGCATATGTCACGTATGGTTTAGTCTAGATGAGGTGTATGATGTGTTCT
>MNCI01026334.1:1291246-1321073 GCA_015680685.1 Gnetum montanum | reverse complement strand
CTCCTACTGCGGGCACATGGAAATTATTCTATCTCTGGAGAGGTAAAACTGCCAAACTTTCGCTAAGGGTCTAGATCTAGATGGATAAATAAGGGAGAGCCACCTCTTATTTATAGATTTGGTGATGCGTTGTCATATCGTGTATGCGATATCGCATCCCATCATACCCCCATGATTGAATAAAAACTCGTCCTTGAGTTCCTTACAAAATATTGGGAAGGTATGGGATTATTGACTTGAATGGAACTAATGGTGAATGGGATGACATGTGAACGGATCATCATTATAGAACATGACAAAACTGGTGTTCATGACAACAAGAGTGAACACTTTATACATTTGACATCAGGCCTTATTTGGCAGCTGAGAGAGAAGAGAGAAGGTAGAAGAAGTCTACTGCTGCCAATGCCAAGATTACGCCTTTTGTTGTATATCCATAAACGCACCATCCATCTTGTTCCTTGCATAACTACTTCAGCACTAATCCATTCCAAGTGTTCCCTCCAGTTCAATCCGTTGTTGTATGATTACCATCTGCACACACAACACAGTCTTATATTAGCAAGGGTAAATAAATCACAATGCAGTTGATACCTTGCTTCAGTGAAAGGTCCATTGGATGAGTTGTGGTATGGTTGATTGTGGATTCTAGAGATATACTATGGGTGACTACCGAAGGTGTAGGGGTTAGGAGAAAATCGAAAAAATTGTGTCAGGACCCCTATGACTAAGAGTGAACCTTCGATAGCAATAGAATGGAGAAAGAAAAGGAATAAGAAAGATGGAAAAAGAGACAACTGTAACATCAATGAAATGGATGTCAAGATGGAAATGAACAAAATATATTTGATTGCAAAAAAATGTTTAAGGGAAAGAAATCAATTAATGCACCAAAGAGGAATGCCAATGGGTCCTCCCCAAAGCAAGCTCATGCCCTTAATGCCATGACAAACCCACATTCAAAGAGTCCGTAAGCTCTGGGAATGTCATTTGGAAATAAGAGTTAAATTCTTAACCACAAGAATTTACCAAAAATAAAATAATGCATCAACCAAAATATACACTAATGATACAACCTAAAATGAGGTAAACAATGGAGAAAGAATGATGGAAAGAAGAGAATGGAATGGAGTCTCAAAGACAAGGTGGTGTACAGCCCCTTGTGTGTTTAATGATTAATGTGACTTGGTAGATCCCATTCCAAGTCCAGCCTCAACAAACCACATCCAATGACTTCGCATGAATACATTTGGCCAATCCATCCACTTGAAGTAACAAGAATGCATCCTTCAAAGAGCAACCACCATTCTGACGAAACGAAAGATGAGAAAGTAGGAAGCGAGAAGGGCCTTAGTTAGAGGGAACATGTTTATTTTAGTTCTATAACTAGTGCTTGTAGTCCAAATGTTTATTTCATCTAAGGGGTGTGCTTTGAATCCTCACTATTTTTTTTTTTTGGTACGTGAGAACCACACCATGCAAAGACTTTGTTATTTTTATTAGCTCAACTTCCCGATGATGGAGCAATGTCGGAATGGTAAGAAAACTCAAAAAGAAAACATCCAAGCACCCAAGAGAATGGCCAATACAAATGCGTCAAGTCCCCTTGAAGTTACACCCTGTTCAATACTTGAGTCCTTCCTTAGTTTGAGAAATGCCCAGTCACCAATTTGTTGATAGTTATTATTTAGAAAGGGACTGTACAGTTCCAAGCCAAGAGAGACCATAGAAATTTATGGATGCGTGGATGATGTGGACTCATTGCCTGTTATAACAAAAGAACCATACCTTAATATCAACATTATCACTTAAAGGTAAAAACCAAACATTGGCAATCAAGAGAAAATAGTTCATACCATCATTAGGAGCACTTATTGAGTGACGAATCAAAANATAGTTCATACCATCATTAGGAGCACTTATTGAGTGACGAATCAAAAAAAATGGATAAGACACACACACACACAAATAAGAGAAAAAGTATGAACGATGTTGTAAAACAAAAACAAGAAAAGTTAAAGAAATTTGTAAAACAAAAATGTGCAAAACAAAAATGTGCAAAAAACTTAAAAGAAATTGAGGGTCTCCAATGATCAGCATAGGTGGCCATCTCACCCATGATTGAATTGAAAGGGAGAGATCTGAAATAATGAGCTTTTATTTGAATTTTTTAGAATTGTCCAACTTCTCCCAATTGATGTTCTCAGGTTAAGCGTTGGAAGTTGGGGATGCTCATACTCCAATGTATCTATGCTTTCGTTGTGGTTGCAAGTTGTTCCCCCAGTTAGTTCCATGCATATTGGTGGGTTGCTCTCTTGATTAGCTATCAACCACTAGGTGTTCTCTTGTTGTGTGGTTGCTACATACAGGCACTTTTGTATGTTAACTTCTTGAGCACATCGGTTGCATGCAGGAGATGCTAAGCATTCCTCCATATCATCACCCTCTGTATCACTATATGTGATGCATGGAACTTTCTTCTTCTCGATATTTTCATAAATTTTTTCCTTAGATATTTCCAAGTAAAGATTGCGGATTCCTAAGCATGTGTTTATGGTACTGAGTTATGTCCTCCCCATTATAATTGGGAAGTCCCCTTTGTTACTATTGACTTCTATCACTAGGAAATCAACTGGGTATGACCAACCACACACAGTGGTAACGATGTCCTTCACCAATCCCAAGGGAATGGTGATGGACTGGTCAGCTAGCTCTAGTTGAATATTGCTCTTCTTGAGTGGAGGTAGGTTCCAGGCTTTATACATTTCTTGTGAGATTAAGTTGACTCCAGAACCTGAGTCAAGAAGAGCCTTATGAGGTTCATTCCTAGTGACTTGGAGATAAATTAAGGGACTTCCAAGGTCATAGAATTTCTTGGGAAGGTGGCCCACCTTAATCCAATTGGTAACGGTATGTGTTAACATAACCGTATGCGTTGAGTGCTGTTGTTGGTTTGAAGGGAGCTCCGAAGCCTTATTTGTTGGAGGAGTGGTCATAAACTCAACCACTTATGGTTGTGAGAGCTTGTTTGGGCTTTTGGTTCTGAAGAAATGTCTTATCTTTGTATGGTTGTCAGAACCAGCAGCAGGTTGAAGGTTTACAGCTCTCGTAGCATTACATTGCTACAGTTGAGTGGGGAGTTCCCCTTGCATTGTTGGAGCGGGTGGTAGTGGAACTATCGGCGTAAGAGTGGCGGATGGATTCGGAGGATGGTATGCATGTGGAGTGTCTCTTTCGAGAGAGGGAGTCCTAAAATACTCCTAAACTTGGTAGTGACATTATGGTGTTGCATGACCTACAGAGTCAAGTGGAGAGACTAGTTGTTGCACGTAGTAGCCATATGGGTCTGGTTGCCGGTAAGGGTATTGTTGTCTAGGCGGTGGCATCCCCCATGACTATGGGTGTTGCCACTGTTGGTGTTGCCCGCTAGGTTGTGGTGGAGTTCCACTTGGATAATATGTTAACGGTTGGTGGAACTGTCTTGGGTTATCTTGGGGATAAGGTAACCTTCGGGGTGCTTACGGTTTGTTAAGTCTTGGGTTGAGTGCATACACCCCAGACTCTTGCAGATGTGAGATTATTGGGCAACATCCCTTAGGATGGTCATATTGGTAGGTCTCACATCCACTGTCATTGTTCGTGTTAGAATCCACAACCTTATCAGCGATAGTCATTTTTCCCTTACCCGTGTTACGTGCATGGTCTGAATCTCTCCTCTTTTTCTTATTATGGTTACTACTTCGCTCCTCCTTAGACTCCTCTATGATTATCAAGACAGTTTCAATTTTACTATCTAAGGAGCTCCATATTTGATCTACCTTAGCTGACACTTCCGTTGTTAATTTCATAAGTGGTAAGGTTTTTCTATTCGCCAACTCTTCGAGTGGTGACTCATCCTCTTCCTCGCAGAATCTCACTCCCCTCTTTCAGAGGGAAGGATCGCAGTTGTACTCTTCCACGCTTTCTCTTTTCTGTAGCTCCCCTTCTTCTTTAGCTACTTGCTCCAACAATCTATAAACTTCGTGGGACCTAAGTTCAGATAATCTCCCTTGGGCATATGTCCCAAGGGTTCTCCTGGTTTCATGTCTTAGCCCATCTATGAGGTGGCAGATTTGATCACGTTGTGCGTAACCATGGCCTAGACAACGATGTAGCAATGCGCAATATCGGCCCATGGAAGCATCCAAGGGTTCGTGATTACCCTGCTTCCATCCTTGGATCTACTTATACAAGTTGGATACTCTANCGTGATTACCCTGCTTCCATCCTTGGATCTACTTATACAAGTTGGACAGTCTGGAATACATTTTGTATTTATCGTTAAACAATTCTAGCATTGTACTCCACCTCATAATGGTTTTCGGTTCTAAGGACCGGTACCAACTTTGTGCTTTCTTTATGAGTGTCCTAGGAAATAACTTTCACTTCTGCCACTCATTTTCGATATTCTGCAAGGCATAGGCATCATGGAATGTCTGTAAGTGGTTCTACGGATTAGCGTTGTATCCCCCCTCAAATTGTGGGATATTATTCATGTCTAGTCTCTTGATCCAACTTTCTTTCTGGTGCCTTGTAGGTATTCTCACAGCCTTTGTAATGTCTAACATACTTTGGGTTGCTAGTAGGGGTTCATCATGATCATCTCTCTCATGACATCTATGATGCCTAAGTGGTTCCCTAGTTTTCCTTCTATGCCTTGACTCTCTAGAATGCCCTCATCCTCGCTCTCGACTCTCTCATCGAGGGTTCTCATTTTGCTTATCCTTACCCTTATCCTCATAGTTGTGCTCTTTGTGACTACATCCTGATGTGGAAGGAGAGGGTGAATGATGTGATGAAGGGGAAGAAGAAGGAGAACCATCGCCATGATAATGTTCCTTACCTTCTCTTCGGTGGCTATGGCCCCGATCGTGATGATGATCTGAATGCCCGTCCTTATCATTTGTTTGTGTTTCCTCATTGAACACTTGGTGTTCATGGGTATCAGAACCAGGGTTGTGTATCGTGGAGCGAAGGTTCTGATACACCACCTCCTCACTCTCGTTAGGAGGGGAAACATCATTTTGTGGAGAACCTATTGAGATAGGTTCACCACCCTTAACTTCTCTTATGACAGGCGAAGCGTTGCGGGGTCCCTTGCCCTTCAACGATGTGTGATAACTATCCTGTTGCAAGTCCCTGAGACGTTGCGCTACTATGGGATGGTAATCCCTTGTATCATAATCTTCTGCAATGTATTCAGTATATAATTCCATCATGCCTATTTGTGCAAGAGCACGAAGGAGCATGTTAGGGACTTCCTGATCTAGGGGTAACACTATGTTACCTTGCAAATCTCGCCAACGCAGTTGTTCATCCTGGTGGAGGATAAAGGTAAAATCGAGTATATAGTCATCGGGATGAGTATATACCACCCGATACTGTTGAGGAACTGGCAATTCTTGGTTATGTATGTTGTGCCACCGACTATCTCTTATGTGATCCCTAGGTGGTGAAGTGCTTTTATGAGAAGAAGAAGACATTGTCTCTTATTCGGTGTGCTAATTGACCATTGTTTAATTTTTTTTCTGATTAATCCTAAGGGTTTGTTTAAGCTTCCCAACGATGTGGATGATTTCCTATGTTCTACGTAGCACACAAACAACTTAGTCCCCGACAACGGTGCCAATGATGAGTGTCGAGGTACCCCTACACTCAACCATACGAATACGAGCATTACACGCGCGATCCGGTCGAACTCCGCAGACTAAGTGCCTACACGCCTTATGGAACACTTAAGGTTAATCGTTCATTGTCTTCCCAGACTTACTTGTATTTGTCACGGTTGTATGGTTAAGTAAGTCTGAGGTATGTGATTTTTATGTCTTTTATCTTTTATTGCCTATGCTAATGAGGGAAAGGGTGAGGTATGTGATTTTTATGTCTTTTATCTTTTATTGCCTATGCTAATGAGGGAAAGGGTGAAGAGACTAAGTAACTAACTTTAATTAACTAAGTTCTAATGCCTAGCATCAGTGTTCGTTTCCACTTGTCGTTCACACCCTGAACCAATGCAACCTTCTGGGATTACCAAACGCTATTCGTTATTGGGATTACCAAGCGTAACGCACGTGCTCGAAGCGGTCGTACTAAATGCACTTAACTAAGAGTGTTGAGGGTTGAGAGAGATTAATTAACTAATAAAGCATTTAAACAATTAACAATAATTAAAGTCCTAATTAACTTAGTCCATGCATTACAAGGTTTATCCAAAAAGTTCGTCTTTATTTCCGTACACAAACTTGTGCTCAGGTATAATATTTGCTCAAATAAAGATCCGTTCACTTTGGGACTCCTATTGCGAGCACATGGAAATTATTCTATCTTTGGAGAGGTAAAACTGCGAGAGTTTCGCTAAGGGGCTAGATCTAGATGGATAAACAAGGGAGAGCAACCTCTTATTTATAGATTTGGCGGTGCGCTGCGATATGCGATATCGCAGGAGAAGACGCGATATCGTGGCCCATGTGATATCATGTCCCATCAGTGTCCAACATAATTTTTCTTCCTTTTAAATGTAGAATACAAATTTTTCCAAGTAAAATTGAAAAATAAGATTATCCAAACAAGCAATATTTTAAACTTAAAATTGTAAAAGCAAAAAGCAAGATGAGTCATTTGAGAAAATTTCTATTTATAACCATGTATTATTTAAAATAATACTATTAAGATTTTAAAGTTTGTTGTCACAATCACATAAGCCTTGTTTGGTCATCATTCATTTGGATTTTAAGGTTTACGTAACACCATAATTAAACACCTTGTAATGGAAACACACCGCTTAAAATACACTATGAAAATGGAGAATGGTTTTCGGAGTCCTTTTGCTTTTTTTCGAAAAGAAATTTCCATCTTTGCACCACTGCATTAATTAGCTCTCAAACTAATTAACCAATAATTATTTTTAAAAAGGTTGATAATTACTTTTCCCTGTGCATCTGACCGGCTTTGGTAGCGATCACAATAATTGACTGTAGCTTTTGTGAATGCATGCACATAAACAAAGAAACAATTCGTAAAGTCCGCAATGTTTTCTGTCGCATATGTTTGAAAAAAGCATGATACACCGGGCACGGTTGGATGGGTTGCTCCTTGCAACCAGACAAGTCTGGCATGAAACAAATTCCACCAAACTCAGAGGATGAGGACGAGTAAGATCAACTGAGCTCAGCATTTCTGCAAAATCATTGGGGTGTTTAGATTCTCATAATTATTCCTGAATCAAATAGCAACCCACCGGCACCGAATAGTTGAATACGCGTTAAAGAAGACGAGACTCGGTAAAGGCAGATGCAAAATTACGGAGAATGCAAAAGAGACAACTACAATTCTTTAGGTTTTCCCCCTTCTCTTCCAACGAGCAGAAGCAGTATTTTACTCTCAGAGGCTGGAAGGCACATTCAGTCCCTTCGTATCTTTATTCCAGCATCCAGAAAGCTCACATAAATCTGATCAGAGGTGCTGAACAGATGGAAAGAACATTTTTATGGAAGGTAAGAAAACTCTTCGTACCATAAACTGGAATCTTGCGTGTACTCAATAATAATAATAATAATATATTTGGTTTACGATGTATCTTTGCTATGAACATTGCTTTGATGAGGTAATTGCTTTTGCAAGTTCATACGGAAAACAAGCTTTAAATTCAGGAGGTGATGCCATGTAATTATTTACAGGGTATTTCATTTTCCCAAAGTTTCAAAAGCTATTGTAGCCGCTTTCATTTAAAAGGATTTTGAAAATATTAAATACTGGTTCTATAGTTTTCTTTCGTCAAATAAAAACAGATGGTTATGCAACCTTAAGGGGCCAGCACAGTAAAAAGTTTACAGCCTAAAAGTATAGCTACGAGTTAAGAGCAACATGTTTCCATTTTAATTAACCCAGTTTTAATACCTAGAATGAAAACTTTCTTCTTCAAGCTCTTGAAAAATAATTATGACAAATGTATTTGATATGCAGTTCAGTATTCTCAATTTGAAGAGATTACGCAAGGATTAAGATGTTTTTAGTAGGTAACCGCATCCTCAGTGGAGGACCCTCTGCGTATACAAAAACGTAGTACTTTACCCTTTCAAACTGTAATGTTCATGTTGTAATAGTTCTTCCTCTGAATAAAGCTACTGTTATCATTAAAACAGCTAACTCAAATAAATGTAACAGTATTTTCTTTTGGGATTTCTAATACAAAGGGATTTCCTTTTTCTTTTTCTTTTTTCTTTTTTTGAAATAGGAATAACAAAATTTTGAAAGTAATATAAAAAGTCTCAATTTCAGTTTCATAACAAATTTGTGAGATTTTGATCTCAGATCTCAATCAACCAACATAATGTTCATAACGTGACCACCCAGTCTTAAATTTATTTTTTAGAAACTGAAACTGAAATTCTGGAAGTATTATACAAGTTTCAGCGTTTTACACACACAAATATACTACATAAAAAGGGGAACTCTCTGCAACAAACTGCAAGATCAGCCAGCCCTGTTTGCCATGATGATTCCTCAGAGTTAGAAGCTAGAAATCTTAACACTCATCTAAATTGCATGCGCCCCAGTTGAATCGAAATGGAAAGCGCCAGAAATGCAACTTGATTGTTAGATGAGAGACTAACCAGTTCACATTCCTGCTAAGCATCATTGGTGTCATGGACAGAAATAGCATGATCCTGGCCATGATGATGATGAGGAAAAACTGGAGAGCGGGAAAAATCTGCAGGAGCCAGAATTTTTGCAGAAGCAGCAGCAGCTGCTGCAGGAAGAGGAGGCGGATAAGCAGAGCCTCTACATGTGGGGCAGAAAGGTCGCCGACAAAGCCATGCCTGAGCACACTTAACATGAAATGTATGGTGGCAGCCCGGAATCTGCAAGCACTCATCTCCGCCATTAAAGATATCCAAGCACACAGCACAATCAGAATTACTGCAGCAGAAACTTAACTCAGAATACACAAATCTGGGGAGCTTGGCAAGTTCAGAACTGGACAATCCAGAGTCTGTCTGAGACTTCTGTGGTTGAGGCTGTGGCTGTGGCTGTTGGCTTCTTGTGGCTGTTCTGCTGCTGCTCAGAAATGCCCAGAACCAGGCAAGATAGAGATAGAGCACCACTGCTGCTACCATCAGTACACACACCAGCATGAAAACAAACATTACCTCCGGAACCTGAGGAATCATGGATGACTGCTTTAAAACACTAAATAATTTGATTGCTGTGGATTTTGGGTTTGTGGGTAGGTGCTGTGGGTTTATATGCAGGGCAGGCTTGAATGGGAACTTCACTTCCTGCACTACTTCTTTCACCGCTGGGGACTCCATTTTATGGTCCGGGGAGATAACGCAGAGCGGGTCCTGAGCACAGCCCTGCAGTGTTTGTTCCTCTTTCCTCTCTTTCTTCGTCTCTTGTCACCCCCTGCAGGTTTTGCGATTTCCTCTAGTTATCTGCTATCTTTTGTCAATTCGTTAAATGAATTTTCACATCATTTCCGCGGCTGCATATAGGGGGGAAAGAAGGATACAGGAGAGATCGTTAGGTTAGCAAGCATATAAAGCAGGATATGTCGATCCATAACAAAGGACAAGACACCGTAGCTACCTTGTTTTCATTAATTGTATGGTTGTTGCATTACCCTTTATGTATACTCTTGTGCATATCTAGAATTATCCAAACCACATGAAGAGTTCTACTAAAGAAGCCTACAATAGATGAGATAGAATATCATTGCCATTACGCTTTTTATGTGCATTATTAAAGAAATTCAAGTGTTATTGGTATGCTTTTAGGGGCAAATGCAGCATTCTTACGCATTTTTCCTTACACCTCAAAAAGTTATGGAAAGGTAAAGCTAACTAAAAAACCTTTCTATTTAATATGCATGAATGTAAATTACATAGAATTACAAATTCTATGGACATATTAGATTACTTTGTTTCATACCTCTTAAAAACCTTACCACACAAATTTGTTGTAGGGCCAAATGCCTCAACCTCACAATCTCTCCTTACTAAAAAGCATGAAGTCATACGTACTCCCTTGAGAGCACAACGTAATTGCTCTAAGAGATGCCATAGAATTGCATCAAGACTCTCAACTCAACATAAGAGGCATTGCATAATGCCTAAAAGACTCTTATTACATCAACAAATATCCATTTATAGCTTTCCATTAAAGCCCCTAATGATCATGAATTTAAAACACTTTTTAAAAAGCATCTGGCAGCCTACTACGACTTGCTATAGGTTCCATCCCCTCATAGTCACCAATTGAGTATAAACTCCTACAAGTTACATGCACCTCATAGCTGGCCTAGGCAGGAAAACTTGAGTGCACCATGTTCTAAATGCAAGTGGCTACAAATCAACTATTATGACCTCCTATGAGTCGCATCTACTCACAACCCAAGATCTAAGTGAAAATTTCACCAAAAACCATAAGGAAACCAACTATGAGTGACCGTGAGTTACACCTCTCCTTCTAGCAGCATTGGGACCCATTGCAAGTCACATCCAACTAGTAACTCCTTGCCCAAAAGCCAAAATTATATTAGAATGTCTACAATCTTAAGCTACAAACTTCCTATTACTATCCCTACTCTACTAAAGTAGTAAATTGCAATTTCAAGCAAGAAGATATTTCTACATCATCTCTCCCACATTTCAAAAAGTGAACTCATGTGAACAGTGATTTGGGAAGAGGAGGGATGTGATCCTCCACTCAACCATCTTGGTCTCATTCACCCACATTGCATCATTGACATTTTGATCATCCCAATGAAGCAAGTACTCGTACCTCTTTGCTCCTATAGTGTTTGAAGCTTATCTCTTCTTTAGTATAATAACCTTCCTCATCTTGGAAGACTTGGGATCTTCAACGGTAGCCTTCAACTTCTCCATGCTACTTTGCAAGGTTTGATTATTTGTAGGTTCATGGTAATGAGACAAATCTATAACAATAATCACAAAAGACATGCCCACATCATTAAGCATCAAATTCTTAAATGCATTGTTATTAATTTTAACCTTAATTTTGAAAGGTCCCATTGTCTTAGCTTTCAACTTCAAGTAACTCACTTCCTTTAGCTTCTTCTTCAAATGGATCCAAATAAGATCACCAATATCAAATTTGGGCTTCCTATTTCCCTCATCCCTTCTTTGAACACTTCTTTAGCCTTCTTTGCGAATTGTTTTCTCACTTGGACATGCAATTCTTTCATGTCTTTTAAAATTTAGCACTCAATTTTTCCTTCCTATCAAAATGTTTCAAATCATCTAGCATTTCTCAACTAGACTTATAGTTTTCTTTGAAAGGACTCTTTCTAATGCCTGAGTGAAATCCATTATTATATGAAAATTCTGCATGGGACAATAAATTCTCCCAATGGTTTGACTAATCATCACAAAGATATTTCAAAATCTACAACAATAGTTTATTTTCCATTTCAATTTGCCCATTGGATTAAGGATAATAGGTACTTGAGAAATTTAGTTTGGTCCTTAAAATCCTCCAAAAGGATCCTTAAAATGATTGGTAACTTTTGAATCCTTATCACTAAAAATATTTAATGAAATTCCATGAAGCCTTACAACATGTTGAAAAAACATTTATCACATGATCAACATCATTTGCCTTCTTTCAAGGAAAAAATATGTAATTTTGGTGAACCTATCCACCACAACAAAGATTAAATCATTCTTATTTTTGGTTTTGAAAATTCTCCTTGTAAAATCCATTAATACACTCTTCCATGGTGACTTTGAAATGAGCAATGGAAAATAGTAACCTTCCATTTTCACATTTGAACTTTTGACATGTTTAGCATTCTTTGATAAATTTCAATATTTTGGTATACATACCTAGCCAATAGTAGCTTCTTCCCATAAGCTCAAGGGTCTTGTCCCTTTACAAATGACCTACCATACTTCCACAATGCTTCTCCATCATAATCTTTGACTTGAAATCATAATTGTAAAACCACACCTTTCCATTTTGGAAGAGAATACCTTTTAGATATGGCAATCCCTCCATTGATCAGCTCTACCAATTAAAGGCTCTCTCAAATCCTTCCAAATCTACCCAAAATTATAATTATCACTAGACAAATGAACAAACCCATCCATACTTTTCACTTGTGGAGTACTAAAATTCATAACATTGCTTTCCCCACATTTATGCTTTAAAACAAAATTAATTCTTGCAATTGTGTCATCCATTTCATGTGTTTGATAGTTAACTTCTTTTGTGAATTTAATAACTATAGTATTTTATGATCAGTCATCAACAAAAATTATTTGATCAATAAATAGTATCTCCAAGGTTTAATGACTTGGAGAATTGTACTAAACTTCTTCTCATCTACATTCTACTTTTACCTTTATTCATTGATATTCTCTAAAAAAAGGTAATTGGTCTACCTTCCTGTCATTAGACACGACCAATTTCAAGATCACTTGCATTCACCTTTACTTAGAAAAGCTTTTGGAAGTTTATAATTTCATGCACTAACTCACTTATAATCTTCTCCTTTAGCAACTCAAAATTTCTTTACAAGTCTTCATCCAACCTAAATGACTAATTCTTCTTCAAGAAAGGAAACATTGGCCATGAAATACCTTTAAAGTTTCTTATGAACCTTTTATATAAGCTTGTCAATCCTAGGAAAGAATGCATCTCACCAAAATTCTTTGGAATTAGTCATTCTCCAATGGCCTTCACTTTAGCTACCTGCATCCTCACTTGATTTTTAAAAACCACATGTCCCAAGTATATGATTTCCCTTTCTCAGAGTTTGGAAGTGGAAGTGTAAACATAAAATCATTTTCCATTTTTCATAAAATTTAATTGAGTTAAACTCATAAACTAAAACTTCAAGCTTTTACCAAGATGAAAGAAATTTGATTGTGAGATCGAGAGATAAATTGTGAGAATGTAAAACTAAGAAAATAAAAGCTATGTTGAGAGATTGTGAGCCACTATCAGTAGTTGTGTGCATGAGAAAACTTATGATGAATTTGTTGCAAGAATGAAAGCATATTTGAGAATACCTTCTAAAATTATAAAAAACTTACATATGGATAAAAAATGAAACTTAAGAGAAAAAAGAAAAAGTTAAGAAAGCTCATCTTAAATTCTTCAATCCATATTGGGCACTTCTCATACACTCTTACACAAATGGAGGGAGAGACCCCTTATAGGGGAGAGAGGAGTGGATAATAAGAATAAGCAATTACTATGTGACTTCCTCATAATACACTTAAGTACCATTCTTAACAACCACCTACTTCCTTCTAATTAATAACTACCATCACCCATAACTTGTAGTAGTATGACCATGACTCCATACATTATGACTACTACACCACTACTCATACACCTTATCATATGTGCACATGGATAAAACATGAAACTAGAACACATGACAACATATGAAGGCTAACCAACTAACCATGGTACATAAATTTGACACTTGAAAAAATAAATATTTTATGATTTTTGGCCCTTTTCATAATTTGCAAAGTTATGCTTGAAAACCTATAACAACTTGACTCTATGAAAATGATAAAAAACAAATTTTAGCCATTGCCAAAATGTTGACATCCTCTTCATGAACTAATACTTCTTGACATTCTCACAAGTTGGGCTTCATCTAATTTTTGGCAAACAAGATTCAAATAATTAAGATGATCATCTTCATTAGAGTTGTACACAAGAATGTCATTAAAGAAAGTGATGTAATATTTCCTAATTAGTTCCTTTAAAACATCGTGCATCAACCTCATGAAAGTGGTAAGCACATTTGTCAACCCAAATGATATCACAAGCCATTTAAACAATCCATCTGATGTTTTGAAATTATTCTTCCACTCAACATTCAATCTATTTCTAATTTTATGATATCCATTCTTCAAATCCATCTTGCTAAATAATTTAGTATGACTAAGATTATTAAGAACATCATTGGTTATTGAAATAGTGAGTCAATTCCTTACCATTATACTATTCATAGCCCTTGACTCAATGCATATCCTCTATTCTTTACTTTCCTTCTTAGAAACTCACACTACTAAAACTGCACAAGGAGAGATGGATTCTTTCATAAATCCTTTATTAATTAACTCCTTTACTTTATTTTAAAGTTATTCCCTTTCATTTGGTTCCATTCTATATTTCCTCTCATTTGGAATTGTAACACTTGAAATGAAATTAATTTGATGCTAGACAATTCTCATAGATGGCAATCCTTTCAATTTTTCCTTAAATACATTGGAAAATTATCTTGTCAATTTTTACACCTCTTTTGGAAGTTCATGCTACTTATCCTTATGTAACGAAAGTGTCAACACTACCACATAACCAATCGCTATCTTTTTATGCCCTTTGATATACTCTCTTTTCCCTAAGAGAATCAATGATGACTACTCCCTCACTTTCCTAGCTATCATTGGAATTAATTTATGGATTTCATCATCGCTAGACATTGATCAAACATTTTTGACATCATTAAAGTTAATGAACAAAGGTAAAAATTTCAAATTTCATAACACATTATTCCCTCACATCTTAAAAAGAATCCTTTAATAACCAATGCACTTGATACAATCTATGATGAGGATAAGTCACTAAACCCAATCTAACATAATTCTAGAAGAAATTATATTCTCTTAAGAACCTCTTCAAATAAAATATGAATCCATCCTTACTCTTAAGACATCTAACCCTAATTCTTAATAGCAATTCCCTTGAAGGATTGTTCCTAACATTCACATTCTTCATGAATGAATTCATTTTAGTAACAACTTAAATCTTAGGAGCAATAGAATTACCTTTTCAAAAAGCTTAATTTGAACCTCCTTTCCCTTAATTACCTTTTTAAGAGAATGCTTTCATTGATTATGTTCCAAATCACTACATTTGAAGCATTAGATCTTTGAAGAAGTGTTAACCCTTGGATTATTTTCTCCCTTACTTAAATTACATTTGGTGTTATCTTTGTCTTTGTCTTTATCCTTATCATACTTCTTGAGGTCTTCTTTAACCTTTTATATGGATTTGGATCCCTTGTTAGATTTTAAACACTTCTCCCTATTCTTGGATAGTCCTTTACCCCTACTTTCATAGCCACTTAGTTTCTTCTCTACCATAAATGCTAGGTCATAAGCATCATTTGGAGTTTGAGACTCATACAAGAAGAATGTTTGCTCATATTGCACCTTCAAATCTCTAATAAATGTATATGCATGTTCATATGCATTCCACCCTACTTCAACTTAATGGAATAATTTACAAAATTCAAGGTAGAATTCCTTCACATCCTTTTTATTTTATCTTAATAATTTGAGTTTCATGATGGTCTCTTGCCTTTGCCTAAACTAGTCATATTTTTCTCTCAACATGAATTGCATTAAAGGATCCATCCATTACATGCTACTCATTCTACATGAAGTATGAGTAAGACCCCTTCTCCTACTAAATGGAAGTCATGCCTTCAAACTTATATTTAGTAATTAGTGTCCTCAAGTAACTAGGTATCTCCTTCAATTTAAAATGAGTGTTCATTATCTTCAATTAAACTTCAAATACATATGCACCATTCATAATATTGAAGGATTTTATCTCAACATAGGTGATGAAGTGTCATTAAGTCAATGCGTCGATGGGGCTGCGTATACGTGGCCACGTCGACGCAACCCTGTCGATGCAGCCTTCCTGCGTCGATGGGGCCTCGTTTACGCAGCCACCTATCCCAGCCTATAAATAAGAGGGCCCTCCTCCTCATTTAGAAATCCTTTTATCATTTGTAGCTAGACTCTTTCAGTTTGTTTCCATAGGAGTTAGATTATTTTCCCAAGTGCATGCCCACAGTGTGATGTTTGTAATTGTATAGCACCTTTATTCGAGTGTGACGTACTTGGACGTGCACATGATCGGCAATAAAGATCGAGATTACTTCATCATTGCAGCATTCACTTAGTTTAATTGTTTAATTTAATTGTTACTTGTTTTTGTTATTTATTGCTTTCTTAGTTAATATTTATTTATCATCATTTACTATTCCTATTGTTAAATGCGGAATGAGTACGACTTAATCACAAGCATTTAAGTGTGACTACTTGGTAACCTAGCAGAGTACTTAGGATCTACGCTTAGTAATCCCAGTAGTAGTCGTGCACGAGGTCCAAGATGTGTATGGATGATTAAGGGATGGATGCTCATCACACTTAGGCTAGCTTAGATTCATTTCCTATTACTCATTAGTTTAATCAATATTATTCTCCATTGTCTCTAGGAGTAGCAGTAGTTTAGGATCACATCATACGCCTCACTCTAGACTAAACCATACATGACAAAGCAAATACTAGTCCAGGTGGGAAGATAGTGAACTGCAATCAACGTGTAACTATCTAGATACCACAACTAGCCTATCCACGGAGTTCGACCGGATCGTGCATGAATGCTCGTATTCATATGGTTGGGCGTAGGGATACCTCACCGCTCATCAATAGGGAAGTTGATGTGAGATGAGTATTCCCAACACCCAACCATATGATCTATAAGCATCATAGTAACTATGTTATAATCAACAGATAGACTAGTAATAGCATTTAGCTTAGTTAGGTAATCATAGATCACTATCCTCTCAACTATACTCATAGTGGCTCTTAACCTTGTATGGTTAAGTATAGTTGAGATGCATGATATATGATGTTGTTATGACCATAGTTCTAATTCTCTAAAATTATGAAATTATATTTAATTAATTAACTAACTAATAATGAAAGTTAAATTCTAATCTAGCATAGAGACAATCAATGTTCATTCTAAAACCTTTCATTGCATTTCTATACATTTGCACTAACTACTTTGATTACCAAGCTACATCATTACTAGATGTACCAAGTGTCAAGTTGCTAGGATTACTAAGTTAATATGAGTTTAATGCTTAAGATTATGTCATGCTAATTTTTCCATTATTAATATACATGAATGTAAATATTACATTATAAAAGTAGTAAATAAATCCTAAAAACAAATGGAAGAAAGTAAATTTATGCTAAATCATAGTGTTGCAATGGAAGGAAATCCATCTTGATCTTTGTTATTAAATATGAATACATCTAGGTATAATCTACTTAAATAAAATGTCAAAAAATAAACTTAAATTTATGTTTTGATCACTCATTGATTACTACAGGAATTGAGAATACAAACTGACTGAGTTTTATTATATATTAACCAAATGGTGCTATAAATGCAACTAATGATGCATATTTATAGCAAAGACCTAACTTGGAATTAACACATTTACATTGATGCATCAAATACTATGTTGATGTAGAAGCAATCCAACCTAAGGAATTTTTTATTATTCATCATAACCTCATGACTAATTTAAAACTCATCCTCAAGCTAAAAAAATAGAAAAATTTTGATTACAAAATTTGTAAGGTGATGTTAACTCAATTGAATGACTAAAAATAGTATAAAAATTACCAGTGCTTCTTAACAAGAAAAATTGAATGGTATCCATCGTTATAAAATAGAAATAAAAGATGATATAAATAGTAAAAATTTCCAAAAATATCTTCATCAATCTTCAAAGCAAGATGATGAATTCATATCTCAGATGATATTGGTTCTTTTTATTTCATCTTCCACATGTTATTAACATCATGGAGTCTTTCTTCATTTGTGTATGAATCCTTTGCAATATAGGCATGCTTGTTAACATCTATAGAAAATGGGACATCTCACAAACATGATAAATTTAGGAAGAGCTTATTAGTATTGACAAACTAGACAACAAAAACATATCATTTAAACTCTAATTATTCAAATTATTGCTTGCATGTTTGGTATTCATTCATTTTGTGTACTAAGTCCTTTGCTACACCATGTTGAACCATAAATTTACTTTGGTAGAAATCAAGCTCTATCATTATCACTTGTAGCTTACCCTTCATTTGCTTGTAAACCTAACATTCATGTTAGAAAAGTAAGAAGGTGGGTATCTTCATCTTGTTCCAAGAATTTTCTACTCTAATAAAGATCAAATTGAAGTAGTAACATAAGTTAGAAACCTCTAGACAATGGATGAGCTTCTCATTATGTAAATCTTTTATTTTCAATTTAGATTATCCAATTACACCCATTGCATCTAGAGCATTTGTTCATACTATCATGCTAGGATTCTTGAGATCTATTTTGAGTTTAATCTTGGCCCATTTGATTTCTTTCTCTTGAATTTCTTTTTCAAGCCTACATGATCATTATAATGATTCTTAATGTTATTAAATTTATTGGCCTCATTCTAGGAAACAATCTTTAGTGTTTTTTGCTATCTAATTATCCTAACTTCTTAGATGAAATGATTTCTTTTCTCTCTTTCCAACATGGCTATTTCCATATTTTCCTTTGCCTACTCTTGTTTAATGTTTTAAAATGTGTTTTGAATAAATATCTTTCATTTCTTGCCATCTCCAACCTTCAATTCTCCATAGGAAACTCTTCATTCATTACCTCCAAATCGATTATGATCTTTTTTAAGATGTATGATTTAGCTCAAGCTTATGATTCAATACATGTAACCCATTTCTTTTTCATTAATATCTCCTAGAGATTGGCCTACAACTACTTCAATTTTTCCTTTTTTGAACTATTCAAAATATTTTAAAGTAATGCATTAGGTTAGTATATTATATTTTTCTCTAAACTTAATTAGATCCTAAATTACTTAAAGTGCTTCAATTTTGTTTTCATGTCTTAGTGATTTCGCAAGTACTAACTTTCCCTTAAGGGTTATCAACTCAAAATGGAGGGTGATGATATCTTTATGAATGTTAAATTATTTTAGTCAAACCTTTCCCTATGTTCAACAGCAAGTTTTAAAACTATTCATGCTCCTTAATTATCATATATCTAGAAAAAACAGCGTCACTTTATTGCTCAAGTTGTCTTTTCCTACTTGTAGATATTAAACTATCTTGTTGGATGTTAAAGTTTGTAGTTGGTCCTATAGGGATATTTAACAAGCCACTTAAATAATCAACTACTATGTATGCAGTCTCTTATTCTTCATATGGAAAGACAACCATAATTGTGCCACTACTTTCTTCAAGCATTACTTGGAATGATGTTACATTTCTAGAGATGGTTGGCTAATTCTTAGAAGGTTTGATTAATAAATTTCCATTGGTCAACTTAATTATCATTTGGATTTGACCTTCAATGATTAACAAAAATCTAGAAAAATCATGACTTCCCAAGATTACTTCTTATAAAACCCTAATATGTAGCTCATTATAGAGTAGTATACTCATGATCCTCTAGCAAGTGCTTATGTACTGGTTTTTGATTTACTAGTTAGAGCTATATTGGATCTTACACCTTTGGCTATGATAGGTAATGTAGCTAATGCATTTGTTGCTGCTAGTAAGGTACTAGTCATTGTTGAAGTTATGGCTACTTCTTTTGATGTTAATTTTGCTACCTCAATACTTGTTTGCACCTTTGGGATGGATCCTAAACTTTCTTAATATGTACTAACTTCATGATTTCATTATAGGAGACTTGTGGTGTTAACTTCACCACATCATTTGTATATTTAGCAATACCACCTCCCCTATAGAGCTGATGAATCAAACATGAAAATTAGAATGTTTTGTTATCAATGTTATGCTCAGTGAACCTATGCTTAATCTCTAAGAATATGAGGTGAGGAATGTTCATGGAAAATATTTACCAAAACATCATCATCATCCTCAATAAGAAGGATATGACATTTTTGGGTATTAGAATCCCATAATCCTTTTTACTTTATCCATATTCATGTTCTACCTATTCTTGATTTGTAGTACTACCTAGCCTCATTTAGATTTCTTTCAACCTTTGTTCTTTATTGGGCAATTCCAATGCTTGAGCAATCACGCTCATGGAGTAGAAGGTTTTAATCTTCCCAATATTCATAGAATAGTATTTTTGTTAGCCTTTTCAAAATAGAAATATTTCATCAACATGCCATTTAAGCACATGTCCAAATCATCTAAGCTATAATTCACATTTCATGCCTCTTTGGTATTGTCCCTAAATCCTAAACCTAAAACCTTATAAGTCTTGATTTTAGATGTGAAATAAACACATAGGCAAGTTGGTCTTAAACTGATGCAACATAAAACTAAGACTAAACCCTAAACCCTAAAACCTAAAACATGAACCCTAGTTGATCAATCCTAAGTTAGTCACATTAGATGGTACCATTCATTGGTCACCTCATTCAAGAATTAAACTTTTCTTCTTGGTCTAGAAGTCATAAAATACTTGTCAATGAAGAAGATTCTCTTGGCCAAATTATAGATATATATTATAAATATATAACTAAACTAGTGATCGCCAATCATCAAAGCAAACCCCTTAAACATATTAATTCCTTAAATTATAGATATATCTAAGGTGTTAGGAAAAGTATACATGTTGATTCTATTCCCTTAAACATTGATCCCTATTCCCTACCTATAGTATCAAATCATACTTAAATAAAAATTGGAAAAAATTTTCCTTCTCTTTTAAGGTTTTTGAAAAAAAAAATTGAAAGGGTGATCTCCACTTGATTAGATGTTATATTGATGCCTATGATGAAACTACCTATACAAATTGAACCTGAGGTTCCTCAGAAGCTAGTTTTCTAACCTCAAATTGGATTGGTTATTCTTCTAGTCCTCAACCATATTTAACTATGATTTGTTTCTCTCATTCTTGAGATGCTCCTCCTACACTTCATCCTTGCTTAATACTATATGAAATTACCCAATATGTATGTCTTAGTCCTTGGTAATAATTTTCAACATTTGACACCTTCTTGTATCCCTATTCAAGAGTGAAGTTTCAAAAAATTTAGCATTAAGGCCCTAAGGATTTGCTAAAATGGCATTCCTATGGCCTAAGGTAATCCAAATGGTCAAGTTTCCAATTATTTTTATTATAATTAACTTAGTTTGTAATTTTATGACCTGGAAACAAATTTCAAATTTTGCATATCTAGGCATCCCCATGACCAAAGCATAACTTTGGGTGTACAAAAATGGAAAAATAAGGTTAATCAAAGGTCAAATGAGTGAGTTATGATGCTTGGAAAACTCTTAAAAGCTCAACGACAAAAAACTCCCTTTGGTTAAAATGGCAAATGAATGAGAAGAAGGAGTATTATGAATACATAGACTATCTTTATTAGTGCATCAACGCATATGTGACATCAAACATGCAACAATGTAGACATGTCAATAAAACTTCCTTCATCTTCAAATCTACAACTATCCAACTTTAAAAATTAATTTTTTCTTATTTTTAAAATGTTCTCTCACCATAATTATGATTATAAGTTTATTTAAATATTTAAAAAATATTATTTATTAACATACAAATTGATAATACATTAGTCAAATTAAAGGATATTACAATAAATTCGTACAATATATAGTTGATTTTAAAAAGAGGTTTTCTTAATGTCACTCTTCTTTGTTTCTTAAATGATAATAACTTACTTTAAAATCAATTTGAAAGACAAGTAGCACCTAATAACTATTGGACAGGAATGGTGATAGGGGTAGTAATGTAAGTAGTCTTGATATTTCTTCCTAAAATCTCACAATTTCAAGATTTATTTAAAGTATTTTCTACCTTGTCAACACCTTGCAACTAGGTTTCCTTTGCTCCAAGAGCTTACAAAGTGTCACAAGAATGATCATTATATCATAGAAGCACTCATACTTTAGCTCAACTCCTTCATCTTTGATTAAGATTCTTAGGCTTCTAAGTCATTTTTCAAAGTTTTCAGGTCAACATCAATTGTAATAAGGATGGCTATGACTATCAAGATGTTACAATGATGGCTATGATTATGTCATGATGTTACAACCATGGCTATGACTATCACAAGCGAGGTCATGATATGTTTAAAATTTCTGAATTTTCAGTAAAATTTGAGAAGTGATTACATCTTCCTTACTAGAAGTTGTGACTTATTCTTGAGCTCATTAGAATCATCATGAAATGATCTATTTACCCATAAAATTTTACCTCAATTATATATCATTTGATTAATTAAATATTTTTCGAAATAATTCCTCTTAAAAGTACTTGACTTTTCCAAAATTCTTCATCTAAGTAACAAAAGAGCAATCACCCAATCACAAAAATAATGATTCTTATGAAAAGGATGGCCACAAATTAGTAGTAGTAGTTAGGGTTTGGTAGGAATAGTTATCTTTTAAAGGAATTTAGGAATATTTGATGGGATCTACCAAGTGGATAAGTGCCTCAATTTATGTGACATGTATCTCAACTTAAGTTATCATTTCTCATCTTATAAATATTTCTTCTTCTTGTCCATTCTCTTCATTCTTCGAAGCTCTTCCATGACATTTCTCCTCCCTTAGTCTAAGCTCTCATTCTTTCAATTTAATGTCAAGCTTGATTCATCATCAATAGTAACTTTTTCCTTCAATAATAGTCTAACACTTTGCATAGTTGCTAGTATATCCAGGACATATGTAACGTTACTACCCTATGACCTCCATGCCACCTATTATATAACAAAATTAGTACTTGTGCATCCAAGATTTCCTATAATGCTCATTAAAAAAATCATATAACATTTCATTTCTATCGATTCTCTTTTACTATCTCTTAAAACACTTCTTTGGTTGTAATTTACTACTTCTTCTTTTATCTATACCAATGTAGGTAGAGTTTTTGGCATACCTACTTAAGAAAGTCTGATCTTGAGGAGAGAATATACTTGTGAATAAATAAAAAATGGCTAAAACAAATATGGGTTACATTGACAAATTTAGTGGCTTCTTCCAAACTCTCCAAAGGATCATCCTTATAATTCTAGAAAGGAAATCCATGGACCTACAATGCCTTCTTTATTTGGTAAGTTTTTTTGGAAACTATTTTACAATTACAATCTTAATTGATATTTATGTAGTATGGACCTTGTTTCTAAGGTTTATTATCATACTAGTCTAGATTGTACTAATTTGTATTTGTTAATTATCAAAAACAAATTTGTTCTCTTATCTTATTCTAGATAATTTATTTTCTTTCTTTATTTCTTTTTCTTTCTTTTTTTATTAATAAACTTCAAGTATTTCATGTTTAAACTATTCACTTCTTGCTTTGGTCATCTAAAGTTTCATCACAATCTTCTTACTTTGATACCATTTATGACATATCATTTTTCATTTATACAATGAACTTGTGCACTTGTGTTAATAATTCAAATGGAACATAGAATAAATAATGTATGAACAATTTAATCAATAAATACAAAATGAAAAAGTATATTGATAATATTTATAGTTTTGGCAACACATCCAATTGAAAGTATTCTTCTTAGCTACCTTGGTACTTTATCATGGCTTAGAAGTAATTAGTAATTCACCCTACAATCAAGTCAGTTATACCTTAGGCTAGAGCACTAATCAAATCCTTTTTGTCCTACTTCTCTAGTGATTCCAAGTTATTCAATTTGGTCATCCAACTCCTATTTAAGCCTTTATCAAGCACCCACATACCATCACAAGGAAGAGTTGCAACCTTTTACATCATCATTGGTTACTTTATAAAATTGTTACACCATTTATAACATTACACACTTTACATCATCTTTTTTCATGATACATCTTTTTACTTAATCCATAAATGGTTTGATACATTATATTTCTTATTCTTGTTATTCCATTACAAGAGATGCCCTATATCATATCTTTTAAAATAATAGGTTAAAGAATGTGGTTTGCATTTTGCAAATTTTAAAAACAAATATCATGTAAAAAGATGATTTAATATTAAAATTTAAGTTTTATTATGTCCAAATACCCATAAGATCTATTAGACAAATATTACATTTTCATGAAAATAAAGATAGACCCTACAAATTGACCAAGTACCAACGGGATCATCAAATACAGATCATATAAGTTTTTTACTATAACATTATAATGTTGTCTTAAATGGGTAGTTATAACACTAGAAAGAAACACATATAACTCACCTTCAAGGACTCCTAAGTTTCATAACCTACAAATACGCTCTTCTCAAAGAAGCTAAATTCATCTTCGACTTTCAATTCTAAGATAATGAGAACTTACATGAAGATTGCTAATATCCTTTGGATACTTGATTAGAATAGCAGTTGAGAGATAGTGAGCTTCTTCATCTAGTTTTTTAGATGTAATATGATATAAGTAAAATTGTCTCTTACCTTCTACACTAAACCAAATCTATGTTAAAACCTTCTACTTGACTAGATAGCAAATGTGTACTTGAAAAAATTACACTTTAATAATGTAAAATTTTCATTTGAAAATATACTTTATAGAATATAAAATGAGGATGAATCATTAAACCCAATCTAGCATAATCATAGAGGAAATTACATTCTCTTAAGCACCTCCATCAATCAAAATATGAATCCATTCCTCACACTTAAGACATCTATTCCTAATTCTTAATAATAATTTCCATTAAGGATTATCCCTAACATTCACATTCTTCATGAATGAATTCATTTTAATAATAACTTAAGCCTTAGAAACATTAGGATTGCCTCTTGGACAAGCTTGATGAGATTAATTCCTCTTCTTCATGATTTGGACCTCCTTTTTCGTAATTGACTTTGAAGAGAATACTTCCATTGCTTATGCTCCAATTCACCACATCTAAAGCATTAAATCTTTGAAGAAGTGTTGATCCTTTGATTCTTTTTTCCCTGACTTAAATTACATTTGGTCTTGTCTTTGTCTTTTTCTTTATCCTTACTATACTTCTTGAGGTTTTTTTTAGCCTCTAATTTGGATTTGAATCCCCTGTTAGATTTGCTACATTTCTTCCTAATCTTGGATTATCCTTTCCCCCTACGTCCATAGCCACTTAGTTTCTTCTTTACCTTAAATTCTATGTCATAAGCCTTATCTAGAATTTGAGACTCATACAAGAGGAACTTTTACTTATATTACATCTTCAAACATCTAAGAAAGGTAGATGCATGTTCATACTCATTCTACCATACTTCAACTTAATGGAATAATTTACAAAATTCAAGGTAGAAGTCCTTCACATTCTTTTCATTTTACCTTAAAAATTTGAGCTTCATGATGGTCTCTTGCCTTTGCCTAAACTAGTCATATTTTTTTCTCAACATGAATTGCATTAAAGGACCAATCCCTTACATGTTGCTAGTTCTGTAGAAATATGAGTGAGACTCCTTCTCCTACCAAATGGTAGTCATGCCTTCAAGCTTAGATTTAGTAATTAGTGTCCTCATGTAACTAGGTACCTCATTCATTTTAAATTGATTGTTTATTATCTTTAGTTAAACTTCAAATACATATGCACCATTCATACCATTGAAGGATTTTAGCTCAACATAGAGAAGCTAATGTGAGACAAGTATGCCCAACACCCAATCATATGATCTACAAGCATCATAATAACCATGTTATAATCGGTGGATAGACTAGCAATAGCATTTATCTTAGTTATGTTATCATGGATCACTATCTTCTCAATTACACTCATAGTGGTCCTCTAACTCATATGGTTAAGTATAGTTGAGATGCATGATATATGATGTTGTTATAACCATAGTTTTAATTCTCTAAGATTAGGAAATTATATTTAATTAAATAACTAACTAATAATAAAAAATAAACTCCAATCTAGTCTAGAGCCAATTAGTGTCCATTCTAAAACCTTTCATTGCATTTCTAAACATTTAAACTAACTACTTTGATTACCAAGCTACATCATTGTTGAATGTACTATGTGCCTAGATGCTAGGATTACTATGTTAATACAATTTTAACGCTTGAGATTGTACCATGCTCATTTTGCAATTATTAATGTGCGTAACTATAAATATTACATTATAAAAGTAGTAAATAAATGCAAGAAAGTAAATTTATGCTAAGTCATAGTGTTGCAATGGAAGGAAATCCATCTTGATCTTTATTATCAAACATGAATACATCTAGGTATAATCCACTTAAATAAAGATATCGAACAATAAACTTATATCCATGTTTTAAGCACTCACTAACTATTATAGGAATTCACAATACAAACTAATAGATTCTCATTATATATTAACCAAATGGTACCATAAATGCAACTAGTAATGCATATTATAGCAAAAACCTAACAAAAAGTTACATTGATGCAAAAGAAATCCAATCTAAGACATTTTTTATTATTCATCATTGATGAGTGGTAGGGTATCCCAACACTCCACCATACAACTCAAGAGTGAATGCACACAACCATATCATAATCTGTGAATGGGCAATGTAAGTATGCTAGGAGTTGATAATAGGTTCATGATCATTGTCTTCCCACTTTGAGTTAGTGAAGTTCAAGTGTATAGGTAACTCTCTATGAGGTATATGATATGTTAATGTTAGTAGGCTCAATTTAGTCCTAGTTACAAAATAATGAAAGTAAGATTAAAATCTACTCTAGCCTATGGTCAAGAGCATCTGATTGTGGCTTCTCGATCATGTCTTGGGCTCATGTAACTATTACTGGGATTACCAAGTGAGTTCACTATTGAGCAAATCAAGTGAAACCACTACTAGGTTAACAAATGATTGAACTTAATGCTTGAAAGTAGTCATACTTATTTTTCCTTACTAATGAACATATAAAGTAAAGTACTTTGAAAATGTAAAGAAATAAGCCAAAGTAAACATAGAAATTGAAATAAATAAGAAATTAGCTAAGTGTAATAAAAAAAACTAAATGAATGCTACAATGATGAAAAGCAATCTTGATCTTTATTGTTGGACATGAACTATGCCCAAATACAATTCACTCAAATAAAGACACCATACAACTACTCAACACCACACTACATGCATTCACTTTATCGTTAACTATGAAAACAAACTATAAGAATTTTGATAAGGGTGGAATGAAAATTGTTACTGCTAGTGCAACCAAGTGTCGATATTTATAGGGTCGCATAGCTCTTGAGACATCGCATCAATGATAATGTAGGTTAGGCTATGACATCATAGCTATGATATCATAGATGCAATATCATATCTACAATATCGTGGTTGCCAAAAATTGAATTCATCATACCCCCACAACTAACTATAAGCTCATCCTTAAGTTAAAATAAAATTAGGATAGAGTTCTTTACAAAATTATGAGATAAAATTAAACTTAACATGGCTAACTATATACATGACTCAGAATGCTACATTGTGGTTTGAATGGTGTTTTTACAGAATTGACATAGTTGATAATAACAAGACAAAAGAAAATAAAACAAAATATCTTGATGTGACCTTTATTAACTAGGCAATGAAAGCTTCTCCATTGACTTCTTCCATTTATCATTAGGCTTCTAGAATTGATATCAGGTTTAGGAGCATCTAAAGCTTTTCTTCTTCTATCATGGGATTGTGTACCATCCATGCAGATTATGCAATGTTTGACGAAGTTGATACATCCCATGAGCATGGTAGTTGCAGCAACATCTTAGTAACTTTCATGTACCATGTTGTAAACTACCTTCTTTCCTCTTCAAAAGCTCTAGCCACCTTTCTTAATTCCTGATAATTTGTCATCCGATGTGCTAGATTTGCTACAACATCCTTCTATCCTTGGTAGCTAGCCTTGATAATTTTAAACTCAAAATTTACCACATGTAATTTTTGTTAGGCATCCTTTCAATCTATAAACTCTATTTCATACATTGTGTAAACTACCATTACCTAATGTTCAAGCTCATTTTGTAGGCATCCCTACTATTAACATGGCTAGGTTAGTATACCAAAGGTTGGCAAACCCCATGTATTCTATTAAATCTTCTATCTATAAGTCTTTATTTTTCACTTTGACTTAGTGGACATGGACAAGGCTATCCAGAATGGGTTTCCAATTTGATGTCTATGTAGTGATGGAGTTGATCTTAGCCTTTGCCATCTAAATCTCCTTTTCATTGATTTGCTTATACATGCCCATCTAGTTCCTAAAGTGCTCTTTGAGATACTCATGCTTCTTAGCCTCATTTTTTCATGCACTTATTTCAATTGTAGACTTTTGGCAAATTATGCAAGTTTCTTTTATTAACAATGTTTTGTTTTCTTGAGCCAATTTGTTCATATACTAGTTTACTCTGATAAATTATTCTCACAACTGATAAATACTTTCCTCAAGAAGATTCTTTTGCTTCTCAATATCCTTCAACCTTATGTTATCTACATCAATCTTTTTATTCTCCTCTTCCAAGGTAATGATGTCTTTGACATGTATGTATGTTTGGGCTTCTACCATAGATGTGTTCTACACAGCCTTTTCCTTCTCCATCTCTACTTGTATGTTTTGGACTTTTAGTTGCCTGACCTAATCTATTCTAAATTGTTCTAGCTGATCCAGGGCTATAAATTATGTAGTGTCTCTTTTCTCTGCTCTTAGAGCTACTAGTTTAACCTATAGCCTCTACACCTTGTTCTTTGCATGCTTTACCCTTATTTCTACCATGACCAGCTTTTCTTTTGTGATTATAAGACCAAACTACACTGCAGTGATATCACTAGGGATATCAAAGAGATTTTGCATAACTTGGTCCATTTGAAGCATTTTATCAAGGACATCCTCATGCTCTGCTAAGGTTATTAATGTTCTGGCTAGCATTTGAACATCTCTAGCTCTAGAAATATCAACCCATGGCACAATGGAAACATTAAAGGATTCTTTAATATGATTAGTTATCACTTCTATTGCTCCTGCTGCATCCTAGCGCTGCATGATCACTATTGTGGCTTCTTCTCTAATTTCTAACATCACCTAGAATGATGCAACATTCCTTAAGATTTGTTGTGTCTGGTCATCATCTCCTCCTACCTACAAAGATACCTACCCACTAGTAGGTCCTATGAAGATCTTAGGTCTTGTGGAATTGTCTATTACTTTTTAGAGAGTGAAACCTTCCCTTATTCCCCAATTGATAGTTTTTGCAATTTTTTGTAAATGACTCATTGAAGATTGGTAATATTATTATGGCGGTGGAGCTTATTATTCAGATCTATCACCAATAAGTGTTGATCCATTGGGTCCTACTTTTTGCTACTATTTGATAGTTAGAATGTTACAAGCAAGTCTAGAACCTAATGCTTTTAGGTGGCACTGGCCTAGACATCTCTACGTAGGACGCATTTCAAGCTTCTCTTAGAACATCATTTGTGTAGCCCAGGATCGCTGCTTACTTACATAATTTTCTTATTAGGCAAGGGAATGACAATATAAGTTTCCTTGCCTTATTTTCCTCAAAACTTCTTTAAATCTCTAGCAAGAGCAAATGGATGATGTTAACATTGAATTTTCCCATTAAGATTGCACTTCCCCTAGCTACATAGGTAGAGATCCTATTGAGTCTTTTAGTTGGGAATAAGTGGTAGGTTCTAATCTTGAAATAAATATTCTCCTCAATAATTAATTCACTGTAATCCTTATCCTCTTTCCCATATTCTCTTTGCAACCACAACTTCTTTGCATTTGTGTCAAGCCTTATGGATATTTGCACTACGTTGGCTCTAACATTTGGAATGTTTAGTGCCTAGGTGAAAACTTCAATAGCATATGGCACTAAAACTCCTTCAATCTTCATTGTTTCATCTTCTTGCTTATTTTTCCAAAATTGATAAACTTCTCCCTAGTACCATTCAGCATTGCTTAACAAGGTTGGCTATAAGGGATAGGATTGGAGTTATGTCTTGATAGCTTCAAGAGCAAA
>MNCI01026334.1:1257921-1282994 GCA_015680685.1 Gnetum montanum | reverse complement strand
CTCTATAAGATCAACTACTAAGTAAACATTGACACATCCCAAGTAATGGCACCAATGATGAGCAGTAGGGTATCCCAACACTCCATCATACAAGTCACAAGTGTACGCACATGATCAAATCATAATCTTTGGATGGGCAATAGGAGTTTATAGTAGGTTTGTGATCATTGTCTTTTCACTTTGAGTTAGTGAAGTTCAAGTGTATGGGTAACTCTCAGTGAGGTATATGATATGTTGATGTTGTTAGGCTCAATTTACTCCTAGTCACAAATATAATGAAAGTGATATTAAAATCTAATTCCAAGTAATAATAAGAAGGTAAATCTACCCTAGCCTATGGCGATGAGCATTCGATCGTGGCTTTTCAGTCACATCTTGAATTCATGTAACCATTACTAGGATTACCAAGTGAGTTCACTACTGAGAGAATCAAGTGAAACCACTACTGGGTTACCAAACAATTACACTTCATGCTTGAAACTAGGTGTACTCATTCTACCTTACTAATGAACATGTAAAGTAAAGTACTTTGGAAATGTAAAGAACTAAGCTAAAGTAAACATGGAAATTGAACTAAGTAAGAAATTAGCTAAGTGCAATAAGAGAACTAAATGAATGTTGTAATAACGAAAAGCAATCTTTATCTTTATTGCTATACATGAACTGTGCCCAAGTATAATTCACTCAAATAAAGACATCATACAACTACTCAACACCACACTGTGAACATTCACTCTATTGCTAACTACAGATACAAATTGCAAGAATTTTGCTAAGGGTGGAATAAAAATTTTTGTTGCTAGTGCAATCAAGTGTCTGTATTTATAGGGTTGCATAGCTCTTGAGATATCACATCAAAGATGACATAATTTAGGCTATGACATCATAGATACGACATTGTAGATGTGATATCATATCTATGATATCGTGCTTACCAAAAATTGGATTCATCAATCATAATCCCATTACTAATTTAAAACCCATCCTCAATCTAAACAAAATAGACAAAGTTTGATTACAAAATTTGTGGAATGATATTAAATTGATTGAATGACTAACAACATTACAAAAATTATGAGTGCTTCCTAACAAAAAAAATTCAAATGGTATACATCACTAAAAATTGAAAGAAAAGATCATATAGATAATAAAAATTTCCAAAAATATCTTCATCAATCTTCGAAGCAAGCTGATGACTTCATGTCTTGAATGATATTGATTTTTTTTCTTTCATCTTCCACATGTTATTAACATCATAGATTCTTTCTTCATTTACATGTGAATACTTAGAAATTTAGGCATTCTTGTTAATTTCTATAGAAAATGAAACAAATCACAAACATGGTAGAGTTAGAAAGAGCTTTTTAGTATTAACAAATAAGGCAACAAACACATGTCATTTAAAATTCAATTATTCAACTTATTTCTTGCATCTTTGGTATTCATTAATTTTGTGTACTAAGTCCTTTGCTACATCATGTTGACCTATAAATTTACTTTTGTATAAATCAAGCTCCACCATTATCATTTGTAGCTTACCCTTCATTTGGTTGTAAACTTAACATTAATGTTAGAAAAATAAGAAGGTGGGTACAAGTTGTTTCTTCACTTTTTTTCAAGAATTTTCTATCCTAATAAAGATCAAACTCAGGCAGTAACACAAGTTACTAAATTCTACATAATGGATGAGCTCCTCATTATGTAAATCTTTCATTTTCAATTTAGATTATCCAATTACATCCACTTCATCTAAAGCCTTTATCCATGCTATCATGCTAGGATTCTTGAGATTAGTTTTGAGTTTAATCTTGGTCTTTTGATTTCTTTGTATTTAATTTCCTTTCTCAAGCTCACCTAATCTTTATAATGATTCTTAATGTTCTTAAATTACTTGGCCTCATTCTAGGAAACAATCTTTATTGTTATTTGCTATCTAATTATCCTAGCTTCTTACCTGGAAAGATTTCTTTTCTCTCTTACTAACATGGCTATTTCCATATTTTCCTTTACCTAATCTTGTTTGATGTGTTGGAATGTTTTTCAAATATATCCATTTCATTTATTGCCACCTTTAACTTTCAATTCTCCATAGAAAGCTCTTCTTTCATTGCCTCCAAATCGATTATGATTTTATTAAAGATGTATGATTTAGCTCAAGCTTATGATTTAATACATGTAACCCATTTCTTTTACAATAATATATCCTGAACATTAGCCTACATCTACTTCATTTTTTATTTTTTGAACTATTAAAAATATTTTAAAGCAATGCATCAAGTTGGTGTATTATATTTTTCCTTAAACTCAATTAGATCCTATGTTACCTAGTGTGCTTTAACTTTGTTTTCATGTCTTAGTGCTTTAGCATGCACTAACTTCTCCTTAAGGGTTATCAACTAAAAATGGAGGGTGATGATATCTTTAGGAATGTCAAATATTTTAGTCAACCCTTGTTCTATGTTCAACAACTAGTTTTGAAACAATTCATGCTCTTTAACTATCATATATTTAGAAATGAGAGCACCACTTTATTGCTCAAGTTATCTTTCCCTACTTGTAGATATTAAACTCTCCTTTTGGATGTTGAAGTTTGTAGTTGGTCCTATAGGGATATTTAACAAGCCACCTAAATAATCAACCACTATGTCTATAGTCTATTCTTATTCTTCATATGAATAGATAATCATAATTATGCCACTACTTTCTTCAAGCATTACTTTGAATGATGTTGCATTTCTAGAGATGATTGGCTAGTTCTAAAGTGATTTTATTGATACCTTGTCATGGGTCAAGTTAATTATCATTTGGATTTAACCTTGAGAGATAAAGAAGAGTCTAGAAAAGTCATGACTCTCCAAGATAACATCTTATGCAACCCCCAATATGCACCTCATTATAGAGTAGTCTACACCTAATCCTCTAGCAAGCACTTGTGTACTAGTTTTTGATTTACCAGTTTGAGCTATACTAGATCTTACACCTTTGACTATGATAGGTAATCTAACTAATGTAGTTTTTGTTGCTAGCAAGGTAGGATGGACAATCCAAGAGTAGGGAGAAGTGTTCCAAATCTAACAAGGGATCCAAATCCAAATCAAAGGCTAAAGAAGACCTCAAGAAGTAGGGTAAGAATAAAGATAAAGATAAAGATAAGACCAAATGTAATTTAAGGGAGAAAAAAATCAAAGGGTCAACACTTCTTCAAAGATCCAACGCTTTAAATGTAGTGAATTGGAGCATAATAAATGGAATCATTCTCTTCAAAAGGCAATTAAGAGAGATGAGGTCTAGATCATGAAGAATAAGAAGACATCTCATCAAGCTTTTCAAAGAGATAATCCTAATATTCTAAAGATTTAATTTGTTACTAAATTGAATTCATTCATGAATAATGTAAAAGTTAGGGACAATCCTTCAAGGAAATTGTTGTTAATAATTAGGGCTAGATGTCTTAAAAGTGAGGAATGGATTCATATTTTGATTGATGAAGGTGCTTAAGAGTATGTAATTTCTTCTAGGATTGTTCTAAATTGGATTTAGTAACTCATCCTCATCCTAGATTCTATAAAGTGCATTGTCAAAGTGAAATTTTACATTATCAAAGTGAAAATTTTTTCAATTACACATTTGCTATCTATTCAATAAGAGGGTTTTAACATAGATGTGGTTTAATATAAAAGGCAAGAGACAATTTTATTTATATTACATTACATCTAACAAACTAGATGCAGAATCTCACTATCTCTCAACTATTATTCCAATCAAAAATCCAAATACTGTTAGCAAGCTTAACTTAAGTTCTCATCATCTTAGAATTGAAGGTGGAAGATAAATTCAACTCCTTTAAGAAGAGTGTATTTGTAGGTTTTGCAAATTATGAGCCCTTGAAGATGAGTTACATGTGTTTCTTTCTAGTGTTATAACTATCCATTTGAGATAGCATTATAATGTTACATCAAACTTATATGACTTGTATCTGCTGGTCACATTGGTGCTTGGTAAACTTGTAGAGTCTATCTTTATTTTGATGAAAATGTAATATTTTTCTAGTAGATCTTATTAGTATTTAGACATAATAAAGCTTCAATTTCAATATTAAATCATCTTTTTACATGATATTTGTGATTACGATTTGGAAAATGCAAGCCACATACTTTAACCTATTATTTTAAAAGATATGATACAAGGCATCTCTTGTAATGGAAGGACAAGAATAAGAAATATAATGTACTAATGCATTTATGGATTAAGTAAAAATATGTCTTATGAAAAAGATTACCTAAAGTGTGTAATGCTATAAATGGTGTAAAAAATTATATAATGTGACTAATGATGATGTGAAAGGTTGCAACTCTTCCTTGTGGTGGTACTCAAGTGCTTGGTAAAGGGCTCAAATAGAACCTGGATGGTCAAATCGAATAACATCATATCACCAAAGAATCAGGGGAAAAAATGATTTGGCCATTACTTCTAAGTCATGCTAAAATATCAAGGTAGCCCATTGTAGGATGAATTTCTCATTACTTCTAAGCCATGCTAAAATATCAAGGTAGCCAATCGTAGGATGAAATGCTCATTACTTCTAAGCCATGCTAAAATATCAAGGAAGCCAAGGAGAGGGATACTCTCAATTGGATTTGTGTTGCAAAAACTCTAAATATTATAAATATACCTTTTTCTTTTCCATTTCTTTATTAAATTATTTACACATTCTTTAGTCTGTATTCCATTTGAGTTCGTAACACAAGTGCACATGTTCATTATGTAAATGCAAAATGGTACGTCATAAATGGTATCAGAGAAAGAAGATTGTGATGGAAATTTGAAGGACCAAAGTAAGAAGTGAATAGTTTGAACATGAAATACTTGAATTTTATCAATAAAAAAAAGCAAGAAAAATAATTAAAGAAAGAAAATCAATTATCTAGAATAAGATAAAGAAACAAAAGTGTTTGATAATTAACAAATAGAAATTAGTGCAATCTAGGTCATGATGATAATAAAATATAGAAAAAATTTCCACCCTACATAAATATTAATTAAGACTATAATTATAAAAGAGTTTCCAAAAATACTTATCAAATGAAGAAGCCATTATAGGTCTAGAAACTTCCTTTTCAAAATTGTAAGGATGATCCTTTGGAAATTTTGGAAGGAACCACTAAATTTGTCTATGTAATCCATATTTGTTTCAGCCATTTTCTTATTTATTCACAAGTCTATGCTCTCCACAAGATCAAAATTTCTTAAGATGGCATGCCAAAAACTCTACCTATATTGGTATAGATAAAGAAAAAGTAGTAAATTACAACCAAATAAGAGTATTACGAGATAGTAAAAGAGAATTAATAGAAATGAAATGTTACATGATTTATTTTAATGAAGCATCATAGAAAATCATGCATGCACAAGTACTGATTTTTTTATATAAATGGTGGCACATATTCATGGTGGAAAGACATTATATATGTTATAGATATACTAGCAAGTAAGCAAAGAGTTAGACCATTATTAAAGAAAAAGTCACTATTGATGACAAATCAAGCTTGACAAAAAATGGAAAGCATGAGAGCTTAAACCAAGGGAGGACAAATGACATTGAAGAGCTTCAAAGAATGAGGAGAATTGAGAAGAAGAATAAATAATTATCAAATGAGAAATGACAACTTAAGTTGAGATTCATATCATAACAATTGAGGCACATATCCACTTGGAAGAGCCCATCAAATATTCCTAGATTCTTTTAAAAGATGACTACTGCTACCAAACCCTAGCTACTACTATGAACTTGTGACCATCCTTATCATAAGAATCATTATTTTTATAACCTAGTGACTACCACTTTCATAGTCATGATCACCCTTGTTACATAGATGAAGAATTTTGAAAAAATCAAGTACTTTTGAGAGACATTATTTTGAGAAATATTTGATTAATCAAATGACATCTAATTGAGGTAAAATATTATGGGTAAATAAACAATTCCATAATCTTTCTAATGAGATTGAGAACAACTCATAAATTCTAGTGACAAATAAATTATCGCTTTTAAAATTTTACCAAAAATTCAAAAATTTTAAACATATCATGACCACCCTTGTGATATTCATAACCATCCTTGTAACATATGACATAATCATAGCCATCCTTGTAACATCATGATAGTCATAGCCATCCTTATTATAATTGAAGTTAACCCTGGAACCAAAAAAAATGACTTAGAAGCTTGAGAATCTTAATCAAAGATGAAGGAGTTTAGCTAAAGTATGAATGTTTATATGACATAATGATCATTCTTGTGAAGGTGCCAACAAGATGGAAAATGCACGAAATAAACCTTGAAATTGTGAGATTTTAGGAAGAAATGTCAAAACTACTTACCATTATTACTACCCTTGTCACCATTCCTATCTAATAGTTATTAGGTGATAATTATCTTTCAAATTGAAGTAAGTTATTACCATTTGAAAATTGAATAAGAGCAACATTAAGAAAACCTTTTTTAAAATCAAGTATATATTACACAAATTTATTGTCATATCCTTTCATTTCACTAATTTATCAGCAATCTTTATGTTCTTAATTAATAATAATTTTTAAAATATTTTCATAAACTAATAACCATAATTATGGTAAGAGAATAGTTCATAAATAAGAAAAAGTCAAATTTTAAAGTTGGATAGTTTTATATGTAAAGATGCAACAATTTTTATTTACATTTCTATGTTGTTGCATGTTAGATGTCACATATGCATTGATGCATTAATAAACAAAATCTATGTATACATAACTTTCTCCCTTTTTTCTCATTCATTTGCCATTTTGACCAAAGGGAGTTTTCTAATATTGAGATTTTAAGAGCACCATAACATCACTATTTTGACCTTTGATTAACCTTATGTTTCTATTATTGCACACCCAAAGTTACGCTTACTGATGGGAATGCCTTGATATACAAAATTTGAAAATTATTTCTAGGTCATAAAATTATAACCTAAGCTAATTATAATAAAAATAATTGAAAATTAATAAAAATTTAATAATTTGAATTACCTTAGACCATAAGAATGTCATTTTAGCACATTCTTAGGGCCTTTATGCTAAATTTTTAAAAAAATCAATCTTGACTAAGGATATAAGAAGGGATTAAATGCTAAAAGTTATTACCAAGGACTAAGGCATACATATTGGGTAATTTCAAATAGTACCTAAGCAAGGACAAAGTGTAGGAGGAGCATCTCAAGGATGAGAGAAATAGCTTAGAGTTGGACATGGTTGAGGGTAAGAAGAACAACTAATCTAATTTAGGGTTAGACAACTAGCTCCTGAGGAACCTAAGGTTCAATTTGTGTAGGCAATTCCATCATAAGCATGAGTCTAGAAGGAGGTAACATCTAATCAACTGGAGATCATCCTTTCAATTTTTTTTCAAAAACCTTAAATGAGAAGGTCAAAATTTTTTAAGTTTTATCTAAGTGTGATTTGATACTATAGGTAGGGGATAGGGACCAATGTTTCAAGGGATAGAATCAACATGTATACTTTTTCATAACTACTTAGTTATATCTATAATTTGAGGAATCAACATGTTTAAGAGGTTTCCATTGATGACTGGCGATTACTATCTTAGTTATATATTTATAATACATATCTATAATTTGGCCAAAATAATCTTCTTCATTGATAAGTATTTTACAATGTCTAGATGAAGAATAAGATTTTGATTACTAAATGAGGCAACTAGTGTACGGTACCATCTAACAAGCCTAACTTAAGATTGATCAAGTAGGGTTTATGTTTTACGGCATAGGGTTTAGAATTTAGGGTTTAGGGTTATGATTTTAAGATTTAGGGTTTAGGTTTTAAGTTTTAGAATTTAGGTTTTATTCTTAGTTTTATTTTGCATCAGTTTCAGATTAACTTGCCTATGTGTTTATTTCGCATCTAAAATCAAGACTTATAAGGTTTCAGGTTTAGGATTTATGGATAATCGAAATAGACATGAAATGAAAATCATAGCTTAGATAGATTGGACATGTGCTTACATGGCATGTTGATGAAACATTCATATTTTGAAAAGGCTAACAAAAAAATTATACTATGAATATTGGAAAGATTGAAATCTTCTACTTCATGAGTGCAATTACTCAAGCATTAGAATTGTCCAACAAAGAACCAAGGTTAAAAGAAATCTAAATAAGGTAGGATGCACTAGAAATCAAGAACAGGTAGAACAAGAACATGGATAAAGTAAAAAGAGTATGGGACTCTAATACTCAACAGATTCATATCCTTCTTATTAAGGATGATGATGATGCTTTGGAAGATATTTTCCATGAACATTCATCACCACATATTCTTAGAGATTAAGCATAGGTTTTATGAGCACAACATTGATAACAGAACCTTTCAATTTTTATGTTTGATTCATCACCTCTATAGAAGAGGTGGTATTTCTAAATATACAAATGATGTGGTGAAGTTAACACCTCAAGCCTCATACGATGAAATCATGAACTTAGTACATCTTAAGAAATTTCAGGATCCATCACAAAGATGTAAAAAGGTATTGAAGTAGCAACATAAACATCAACAATAGTAGCCATCACTTCAATGATGATGACTACCTTGCTAGCAGCAATAATTGCATTTGCTACATTACCTATCATGGCCAAATATGTATGATGAGAGGTTGGGTATTCCAACACTTAACCATACAAGTCACAAGTGTTCATGCGTGAATAGATCATAATCCACAGATGAGCAATGTAAGTATACTAGAGAGTTCATGTTAATTTTGTGATCATTTTCTTCCTACTTAGAGTTAGTGAGGTGCAAATCATATGATTTAACTCTTAGTGAGGTATATGATAAACTGATGTTGACTGCATCTTAATAAAACTAAGTGTAAATATATTAAAAGTGAATGTAATTTGTATTTCTACATATAATTGAATTGTAAATCTAGTCTATCCTATGGTGATAAGCATCTGTTCCTAGTTTTCCATCCATATTTTAGGTTGATGTAAGTATTATATGGATTACCAAGTAACTTTACTATTGATTGAATCAAGAAAAATCACTCTTGGATTACTAAATAGTTACTCTTTATGCTCAAACTATTCATACATATTCTGCCTTACTAATAGACATGGAAATAGTAAATGACTTGGTAAATGTAAATGATTGAATTAAAGTAAACATTATGGAAAAGTAAAACTATACTAAGTGATGTGTTGCAATGATGAAGAACAATCTCAATCCTTATTATTATTCATGAATTATGTCCAAGAAAAATCCACTCGAATAAAGATTCTCTGCAAGTATAATTCACCACACTGTAGGCAAAAACTCAACTCTAACCTCAAGAAAACAAATTGTAAGAATTTTTCTAAGTATTGGAAAAAAGTTTTTGTTTCAACACAATGGTGGATTGGTACTTATAGGCATGATCATGGCCCACTACATTGTATCTACGATGATGTATGTAGGGCTACAATAGCATAGATATGATATCATAGACTTGCGTAATAATTTTTCTATCAGTGTAAGGTCTAGTATAGCTCAAANTAGCAAGTAGTAACTTTTCCTTAAAGGTTATTAAGTTAAAATGGAGGGAAATGACATCGTTAGGAATGTAAAATATTTTAGTCAATCCTTGTTGTATGTTTAAGAGCTAGTTTAGAAACTATTCATGCTCCTTAATTGTCATATATCTAGAAATAGGAGCAACATGTTATTGCTTAAGTTGTCTTTCCTTACTTGTAGATTTTTAACTATTTTGTTGGATATTGAAGTTTGTAGTTAGTCTAGGGATATTTAACAATCCATTTAAATAATCAATCACTATGTCTATAGTCTCCTCTTATTCTTCATATGGAAAGATAACCATAATTGTGCCACTACTTTCTTCAAGCATTACTTTGAATGATGTTGCATTTCTAAAGATGGTTGGCTAGTTCTTAGATTGTTTGCTTGATATATTTCCATTGGTTAGGTTAATTATCATTTGGATTTGACCTTGAGAGATTAAAAAGAGTCCAAAAAATCAGGAATTANTAAGGAAAAGTTACTACTTGCTAAAGCACTAAGACATGAAAGTAAAGTTAAAGCACTTTAGGTAACATAGAATCTAATTGAGTTTAAAGAAAAACAAAGTACACCAACCTAATGCATTGCTTTAAAATATTTTAAATAGTTAAAAAAGAAAAATTGAAGTAGATGTAGACCAATTTCCATGAGATGTTAATGCAAAATCAATGGTTTACCTTTATTGAATCATAAGCTTGAGCTAAATCATACATCTTGAAAAAGATCATAATTGATTTGGATGAAATGAATGAAGAGCTTTCTATTGAGAATTGAAGGTTGGAGCTGGCAAAAAATGAAAGGGATTTATACAAAACACATTTCAACACCTTAAACAAGAGTATGCAAAGGAAAATATGAAAATAGCCATGTTGGCAAGAGAGAAAAGAAATATTTCCATGTAAGAAGTTAGGATAATTAGGTAGCAAAAAATGATAAATATTATTTCCTAGAATAAGGCCAAGTAATTTAAGAACATTAAGAATCATTATAAAGATTAGGTATGCTTGAAAAAGAAAATTAAAGAGAAAGAAGTCAAAATGGCCGATATTAAACTTAAAACTGTTCTCAAGAATCCTAGCATGATAGCATGAATAGAGGCTTTAGATGTAGTAGGTGTAATTGGCCAATCTAAATTGAAAATGAAAGATTTACATAATGAGAATCTTATCCATTATCTAGAGGTTGCTAACTTGTGTTACTACTCCAATTTAATCTTGATTAGAGTAGAAAATCCTTGGAACAAGATGAAGAAACAACTTGTATCCACATTCTTACTTTTCTAACATGAATATTAGGCTTACAATCAAATGAAGGGTAAGCTATAAGTGATAATGGTATAGCTTAATTTCTACAAAAGTAAATTGATGGGCCAACATGATGTAGCAAAGGAGTTAGTATACAAAATGAATAAATACCAAACATGCAAGTAATAAGTTCAATAATTGGAGATTAAATGACACATGTTTACTACCTAGTTTGTCAATAATAATAAGCTCTTCCTAACTCTACCATGTTTATGAGATGTCCCATTTTTTATATACATTAACAAGCATGCCTAGATTGCAAAGGATTTATATACACATTAAGAAAGACTTCATGATGTTAATAACATGTGAAAGATGAAAGAAAAAGAACCAATATCATCCAATACATGAATTCATCAACTTGCTTTGAAGATTGATGAAGATATTTTTGGAAATTTTATTATCTATATGCTCTTTTATTATAATTTTGTAATGATGTATACCATTCAAATGTTCTTGTTGAAGAGCACTCATAATTTTTGAAATGTTGTTAGTCATTCAATCAAGTCAACAAAATCCCACAAATTTTGTAATCAAACTTTGTCTATTTTGTTTAGCTTGAGGATGAGATTTGAATTAGTCATGGGGTTATGATGAACAATAAAAAAAATTCCTTAGGTTGAATTACTTCAGCATCAATGTAGCATTTGATGCATCAATGTAAATGCATTAACTCCAAGTTAGGGCTTTGGTATAAATATGCATCACTAGTTTCATTTATGACATCATTCAATTAATATATAATGAAACTCTATCATTTTTTTCTTAATTCCTATAGTAATCAATAAGTGTTTAAAATATGAATTTAATTTTATTGTTTAACATCTTTATTCAAGTGGATTGTACCTAGATGTATTCATGATTGATAATAAAGATTGAGATGGATGTCATTCCATTGTAATATTATGACTTAGCATAAATTTACTTTCTCGTATTTGTTCCTAGCATTTATTTACTATTTTTATAATGTAATATTTATAGTCATGCACATTAATAATGTCAAAATGAGCATGAAATAGTCTCCAACATTAAACACATATTAACTTAGTAATTCTAGCAGCTAGGCACTTGGTACATCCAAAAATTATGTAGCTTGGTTATCATAGTAGTTAGTGCAGATATCCAAGAATGCAATGAAAGGTTTTAGAATGGACACTTATTATGTCTATGCTATATTAGAATTTATTTTTCATTATTATTTAGTTATTTAATTAAATATAATTTCATAATTTTAGAGAATTAGAACTATGGTCATAATAATATTATACATCATGCATCTCAACTATACTTAATCATACGAGTTAGAGGGCCACTATGAGTATAGTTGAGAAGATAGTGATCCATAATGACCTAACTAAGCTAATGTTATTACTAGTATATCTACCAATTATAACATGGTTATTGTGATGCTAGTAGATCATTTGATTGGGTCTTTAGAATACTTGTCTCACATCAACTTTTCTATCTTGAGCTAAAATCCTTTAATGGTATGAATGGTACACATGTATTTAAAGTTTAACTAAAGATAATGAAAAATCATTTTAAATTGAAGGAGGTACCTAGTTACATGAGAAAATCAATTATTAAATTTAATCTTGAAGGCATGGCTTCCATTTAGTAGAAGAAGAAGTCTCCCTCATACTTCATGTAGAACTAGCATCATGTAAGGGACGCCTCTTTGGTATTGTCCCTAAATCTTCTGAGTTTTGATTTTAGAAGTGAAATAAACACAGGCAAGTTAGTCTCAAACCAATGCAAAATAAAACTAAGACTAAACCCTAAATCATAAATCCTACTTAATCAATTCTATCTTAATCCTATTGAATAGTACCATACATTGGTTACCTCATTCATGAATCAAAATCTTATTCTTCATCTAGAAGTCATGAAATACTTATTAATAAAGAAGATTCTCTTAGCCAAATTATAGATATATATTATAAATATATAACTAAGCTAGTGATCATTAGTTGTCAATGGGGACCCCTTAAACATATTAATTCCGGAAATTATAGATATAACTAAAGAATTAGAAAAAAATATACATGTTAATTCTATCCTCTTAAGCATTGGTTCCTATCCCCTACCTATAGTAACAAATCACACTTAGATAAAATTTTTTTAAAAAAAATTTCCTTCTCTTTTAAGGTTTTTCACAAAACATTGAAAGAGTGATCTCCAAGTGATTAGATGTTGCTTCCTCCTATATTGATGCCTATGATGAAACTGCCTATACAAATTGAATCTTAGGTACCTTGGAAGCTCATTTTCTGATGTGTAGTAGGTATTCCCTTTGTCAAACCATACGAATCAAAAGCATTCACTAGAAATTCGATTGAATTCAATAGACTTAGTCTCCTAAGTTTACCTATAGTTCTAAACAATGAATCATGGAGTTGTAAGATCATTATCTTCCTAACTCACACTTGTATTATTAATATGTATGGTTAATGTGAGTTAAGGCACATGATATATATTTTTATAGGTATTTTTAATATAATTTTATCCTAATGGCTAGATCAGTGGATGAAGATTAAACAATTAATGATCTAACTAATCAACTAATCTAATCACTAACTATCCTAATGCAGAGTAACCATTCTCACTTGCTATACATATCTTGAACTCATATTAACGCTACTGGGTTACCAAGTGACTATTACTGGACATACCAAATATCCACTAATGGGATTACCAAGCACAATATGTTGTGCTCAAAGTGGTTGTACTTACATATTTATGATCAGTTGCATTAATTATTCAAAGCCATAAATGTACATTACATTGAAAGTAAAGAATTGAATGTAAATAGTAAACTATTCGAAGCACTACAATAAATGTAGGAAATCTCAACTTTATTACTGTTCATGTCAATGTGTTTAAGTACATAGGCACTTGAATAAAGCATTATATAATCTCTTAAATTCACATTGCAGGCACTCAAAGGAAAAATATTCTAACTATGGGAAAAATAATTTTCTAGAACTTAACTACACTATGAATTCTAATTTTTCATAAATGCAGGTGATAAGCACATTTATATAGATCCTACCTGCATTAGTGTCAATGCATCTACATCAATGCATCTTATCATGTGTCAATAGATTGCATTGATACATGTCCATTGATGTAACCTATCTAATCATGACTCATCATACCCCCACAATTGATTGAAAACTCATTCTTGAGTGAATAAAAGTATGATCAAGCTTCTTACAAAATTTGGGAAAGTATGGACTTTATTAACAAGATAAACAAACAAACTAACTAACTCTACTAACTCTGAGTGTCAGATTATATAGGATTGCAAAAATTAGTATACATTACAACAAAATTGAACACTTTACAAAAACTACAATAGGTTCTTGTAAAGTTGTCAAAGATATAATGAATTCTCAAATAGTACCCAGATGTGGAGGCTTCTATGATGCTAAAGATCTTTCACCAAGTTCCAACCCTAGTGGATGTTAATGCTAGCCTAGTGCTACTACTACGGCTAAGAGTTTAAAATCATCCAATAGTGCGTTCATCTTCTCTTCCTTGTCATGTGGATCATAAGCAATCCATGTGGCTTCACTGATGTGGGCTAGTAAAGGAATGCTCCACATGCACAACATCAAAGTAAAAGTTCCTTTGTGTTGATAAACCAGGCTACAAATTACTTACGTTCGATATTGAATGTCTTTACTAGGTTCTATAACTCATAATACTCGGTCATCTTTCTGGCTAGGTTATTTGTAGCAGATAATTGATTACTAAAGTTTCTTCTAATAACTTCAAGCTCTGTGTTGACTATCTCAAACTTTTCTTTTGTCTCTTTGTGATGCTTGAATTCCATCTCATAGAGGGGATAGGAAGTATCAACTTATTTTTTTTCAACTCTATTCTTGGTATTCTTCCTATTAGCATCATCAAGTTTGTGTACCAGAGGTTGGTGAGCTTCATGTATTTGATCATCTCCTCAATCTACAACTCCATTAGATGAATTTCAGCTTTGTTGTACATGTTTAGTCCATCAAAGATGGGTTTCCACACATCACCTCATTGTTGGAGTTTCTTCATCCATCTTTGTCTTTGCCACTTGAATCTCCTTTTCATTGACTTCTTTGAGAAGCCCAACTTGGTTCTTGTAATGATTCTTTATCCACTCAAATTTTAAGGCTTCATTCTTACATGCCTCTACCTTAATGGTTGTCTTTTGGTAAAGCACACGAATTTCTTCCATCGAGAGATTATAATTCTTTACTTCCAATGTCTTCAAATCTAGATTAACCTTGGCTAGATACTCCTAATTTTGGTAAATGAATTCAACCATTTAGTCATTTTGTTGCTCCACATTCTGTAAGTGATGATTATCTTTCATCAAGACCAATTTTTCCTTTCAGACTTAAGACAAATCCTTGTCGATGCTAAAAGTCATAGCTTCTAATAACGATGCATTAAAGATCATTGCCTCCTTTGCATTCTCAACCTTCTATAATTTATGTTGAAGTTGTTGGAAAGCTTCATCCCTCATATGCTCTAGCCTAGGAATGTTAGGATCAAAGAGATAGGCATGTAATTTTGCAACGTTAGTAGCAAATTGATGATTAGCATTTGTGGCTACCTTTAGTTGAGTATTGATAATAAGAAGTTTTTCCTTAGTCTTAAGCAATTGCAACTGGTTCATAGTGCTCTCATCTAGAAGATAGAAGATCTTTGGAAGCATTTTCCTGATTCCAACTAGTTGATCCAATACTTCCTCATGTTAGGCAATGCTTAACTAGCTACTTTGTGCTCCTAAAAATGCATGTATGTTCACCATTATAGTAATGTATGGTACGATTACCGTATGAGCATTCAAGGCTTCAGCTACCTTGTCAGCCACTTATGCTATTTTTTCTTGGACTTTATGCTTCATGACCAAGACAATTGTTTCTTCACCTTCCTCCAACCTAATGGAGAAGGTCATAGCATTCCCTAAAATTATGAGGAATTTTTATTAAAGAATGAACACCATGACCTCCCGAGTACTTAAATTAGATCTCATAAGCACCTAGTGACTTTGAGCTAAGAACAGTGAGGCTATGTCCTAGTCCTACCAGCTGATGGTCCTAGTGATCTCGTTGAGATGGCTCAAGGCCCAATGGTAAACCAAGGACTCCTCACCACATGCTAAGCCTTTCTGTTACCACAGCTACTACTTCCAAAGCTATCTAAGCCTTTCAGCAGCTGCAAGCATCTCTTATGTAGTTTCTCCTACAAGTGGTGGCAATTGTAGCCTATCCTCCTCTTACAACTTAGCTACTACCTTGACCATTATCATTTCTTACCATGATGCAATAATACCATAGTGAACCACATCATTGGCATTATGTGTTATCCCTCCTGTCTTACATAATTTGACAATGAGGCATAGAAAGGGAAGTGTCTTCCTTCCCTTCTTATTTCTTTAAAGCATTTTTCAATTTCCAAATAGATGAGTTGAATAGGGTTGACTAGGAACTTTCTTCTTAGAGTAGCACATGCCTAGGTGGAAAAGGCTATTACCTTACTAAGCCTCACCATTGTATTTAGGTGATAGGATATAATCTTGAAATATGCATTCTCCTCCTTGGTGAGAGCATCGTACTCCTTATGATTCACTAGATACCAACACTAGATCCATTCCTTCTTAGCTTCAGGATTTTCTTGTGTAGAAATTTCTAACTTTGTCAAGCAAATTGAGGACCTCTATAATGATCTCAACTGAGCATGAGACTGTGATGCCTTTAATCTTTATAGATGCGTCTCCTTGTTGATTATTCTAGAATACGTAAGTCTCCCCCATGTATCATTTCTTACTAGTGAAGAGAATGGGCAATAAGGGAGACCCTTGTAATTATGTGTGGACTTCTTCTAGTGCCAATTCCAAGTAGGATCCAAAGTTTAATTCTTTGAGAATGGAACTTTGAACCTCCTTGGTTCTTATTTTCTCTAAATAGGCCTTTGTGAGGGTAACTTCAAGGTTAGGCCTTGGCCTAGAAACTTCATCTTGCTTAGATTGGCCTATTTCTACAATAGGAATATGTCGGACAAATTCCACTTTGGGGCTCCTCTTGAAGAGGTCTTATTGCACGGGTCACCTCAACTACTTCCTCCTAGGAGTATTGTGATTATGTTATTGGTTCCTTCCCCTCTTGGAAACTTCTCCCTGAGCTGAGAAGATCCTTCTCCCTATGGTCTTCTCTTTGGTAACATATTAGATCACAAATGTAACCCAAGATTAGCTTTTTCCTTCATAATCCTTAGTTCTTTTTATATGTTTCTTATTAGATCAGGTTATTCTTAAGCTTGTTGATGATCTTAGTACATTATATTATTTTATTAATTACCTACCAAAGATTATTTGTTATGTTTAACCCACTTGGGATGAGTAATTTAATATCATTTTAATGGATGAACCTTGGGAATTTAGGAAAATTTCAAAAAAAATCTAGAAGAAACCAAATGTTTCTGTTCACCATAATGTAATTCTTACCTCTCGTAGCTCAAGTATCAAAAAATCAGTTGAATTGGACTAGCAATGTGAGAGTTATGGCTCTTGAAAGGTTCTTAGAAACTAAAAAATTTGAAAACTTCTCTTCCATTTATGAGAAATGATGCAACAATGGCTAAGTGGCATTTGTATTTATAATGGTTTTATATTGTGTCAATGAGGCTGCATAGATGAGGATATGTCGACATAATTGTTTGAAGCTAACTTTTGCATAAGAAAACTGAGGAATTTTGGATGATTTTGGATATGAAACAAGATCTTAATAGAAGCCAAAAAAATACAAAATGATGGCAAAAACATAGAAGAGGGTTGTCATTTCATTGAAAGAGGAGAACATATTGGATTTGGATGAATTGACAATTCCAAAAGAAAGTAAAACTAAATGTGTGAAATGTAAGTTGATGAGATTAATTAGAGAAATTACTAAGGGATATGAATTTTAACTTAAAGAGACCAAATGGTATGTAATTGGGTCCTTTCCAAAGTAGGCTTATGCCTATAATAACCTTACATGCTCTCATCACAAGGAGTCCATAGGCACAAAGGATAATTAATGGTCATTATAAGTTAAATGTCAAATTAAATGAGAGATCATCTAAGGATTATGTCACTTCCATAACAAATACATTAATTAAGAATGATAGGAGGTAGTGGGGTGATCAGTGATGAGGGAAGAATGATGGCAGAGAGAGAATGGTAAGAGATTCTTATCCTAGTCACATGAAATCCTTGTGAAATTGGTAATTAAGATCATCTAATACCATCCCATCCTCAAGTGAGATCAAGTCCATCCATGTTCAATGACCTTGCATTATATATCCTAATCCTTCAACCATCAAGTGTTCATGAAAATTCACAAAGGACAATGACCACTCCAAGAAAAGAAGAGAAGAGAAGGAAGATATGAAGGGTCTTAGTGAGAGGGGTGCCTTTAGGCATGGATAACATGTCTTTCCAACTGCATCACTAGTGCTTGTAGTCCATTATTTTCTCTAAGGGGTGTGCTTTAAATTTTTATGTCTTTTTTTTTATTTTTTTTTCTCTCATAGGAACCACAACATGCAAATACATGCTTCTTATTATGATTGACAATAGGAGTGGTAAGAGATTAATGAAGTAGAATCATAAAACCCAAGAAAGAAGTTATCAACAAAAGAGGACAAATCCCATTGAAGTCACACCCTTGTCCATTCCCACTTACTTCATTCCAAGTTTGTTAAGTAACAATATCATTAATTACTTAAGTTTCAATTGTGGAAAGGCCTCATACTTCCATGATATAGAGCTCCATAAAGTAGATAGAATGGATGAATTTTGGGTACTTAAAATTTTAAGTAAGATCTCGTGCGACTGAAGAAAAGATAGAAAGATAGAGAGATTAAAGATAAATCAAGAGAAAGGCTCAAACATAAAAGCAACGCGACTACATAAAACATTTTTGGGGCATCTCACCCCTCTTCAGTATGTTTATAGAAGTAATGCTTGTGGTTTGAGAAATAAGTGCAGGATGAGAATCTATAGAGTCCCAGCTTTCAAAATTAGAGTAACGGTTATGTGCAATAATTAGAACAAACCCCACTCGTTCAGGTCGAGATGGGGGTGGGATCACTACACTTGAATTTGTTCTTGACGAGATTCCTAGGATTCCTCCAATAAGCGATAGCATCTGGAATGATGTTCTGGAGACTCAAATTTTTTTGGCGAAGCCAAGCAAGTATAGGGTTTAAGAGGGCCCTCAAGTTCAAGGATTTAGTGGAAGGACTAAAATCCAATTTGAAGATGAGAGGGGTCAATTTCCTATTGTGAACATCATGGCATTGATGAAGTCATTCCAAAATATTTTGTCTGGAGGAAGAAGGGACAAGGTTTAAGCAATAAGCCAAGAAGTAAGAAGGGTATCCTTGAGCACAAAGTCATCAAAAGAGCTATTGTCAAATCTGCTGAAGATCACTGAGGCAGGACTCTCTGATGAGGTATTGTTTGAGCTCAGCAATAATGAAAGCTTTCTTCTGATGGTGAGGATGCCAAGAGGAGAAAGGGATGTATTGATAAGCATTCAGGGGGTTTTGATAACACTTAGTAGAAAGAATACCAGTGTTAACAAAGTTAGAATCCTTGAAAAAGAAAACATCCAAAATTTTTGCTGAGGAGCTGGATACCGAGGGAGTAATATTGATGGTAGGATAGAAAGAACCAAATCGATCAAGTAATTAGAAGAGGAAATCTTGTGAACCATTCCAAATGCCAAAGGCATCATCAATGTATCTTTTGAAGTATAGAAGGTGCTCGAAGCCTAGTGTAGAGAAAATTTGTTTCTCTAAGTGGCATAGAAACAAGCAAGCATAGACTACGGCAAAGTTGCTACACATGGCAGTGCCTCGAATATGTTTGTAGAAGACTCCATTGAACTCCAAGAAATGTTCTTGAAGGACTAGAGAGGCAAGCTCCATGATAGCATTGATGTAGAAGACCTACAAATCAAAAGTGTTATCCTAAAAATATGACTCAACCATAGCATGAAGAGCAGCAAGGCCATGATCTGTGGGAATGCTAGGGTAGAGAGATTCTACATCAAAAGTGAAGAGGAACACATTTTGAGGTAGGACTCTACAGTGGAGGTCAAGGATCAAAGCTAATGAGTCTGAGAGATGGTATGGTTGAGAATAAAGGATGGGGAAAAGTAGGTAGTGTAGTAGGTAGGCTCAAGCAAATAGACTGAATAGGAGCAGATGGGGCGACCAACAAGAACAAGTTTATTAATTTTTGGGATCAAGTAGAAAGTACAAGGTTTGAAAGCCGAGACTTTCAAAAGAGATCTTAGAAAATTAGAAAGAACCTATGGAAAATAGTTGATCAAAGAGAGAAGTCGATGATGAAGGAAATCCCATGGAATGACATCCACTTGTTGGTAGACATCAGTATCTGACAATTGTTTGATGGCCTCCTGATAGTACGAAGAGGAGTCCAAGTTGTAGATACCAAAATTTTTATTAGAAGGATGAATAACAATGCTTCAATCTTTCTGGAGTTTAAAAAGGGCTCCAAGAATACATCGAGGAAGTAGAGGCCTGCAAGAAAAATATGAAGAAGAAAGAGCAACCTCAAGAGATGAGAGACAATCCACAATAGATGTCTCCAAGTGTTGGTTGAAGCTATTGGCGGGTGGATTCCACTTGCTTTGAAAATGTAACTTCAACATAGCAAGATGAATTGCTTCTAGAAAAGGTGAAGAAGAAAGATTTACCTCTTCTGGCTTGTCTTTGAAGAAGTTACGTAACCAAAGAAGTTTGGCGAAGGCAGTGAACTCCTTGAGAATCGCACCACAATCCATGGGAAGAGGACAAGGAATGAATTTAAGGCCAAAACCTAGAACTTTGATTTCATCAAGAGAAAGACTCCTAGATGAAAAATTGTGAATGGCAAAGATAAAAATGTGAGTTTCTACTTTGCGAACAAACTTACACTCGAAAAGAAGATGAGCATAAGAATTCTAGGCAATGGCTGGGAGCTAGAAGTTCAACTGCGTGCGGGAGGGCGATTTTTGAACTTTATTCAAGAAGAAGTTTGTAAACATACTGAAGACAAGTGAGATTCCCCAAAAATTTTTTATGTAGTTGCTTTGCTTTTATGTTTTAGCCTTTATCTTGATTTGTCTTTAATCTCTCTGTCTTTCCATCTTTTCTTCAATTGCACGAGATCTTACTTAAAATTTTAAGTACCCTAAAATTTTTAAGTACCCAAAAATTTAGGTACATAGGCACTCAAATAAAACATCATACATTCTCTTAAATTCACACTATGGGCACTCAAAGGAAAAATATTCTAACTCTGGGAAAGAGAAACTACAAGAACTTGGCTACACTATGAATTCTAAGTTTTCATAAATGCAAGTGGTAAGTGCATTCATATAGGCCCCACCTATGTCAGCATCAACGCATCCTACCATGTATTGACAGGGATACATAAACAAGGCTATGTTGACGCATGTCCATTGACATGGCCTATCTAATTATGAATCATCATTGTCTAACCTTAAATTGGGTTGGTTATTCTTCTTGCCCTCAACCATGTCCAACTATGAGTTGTTTCTCTCATCCTTGAGATGCTCCCCTAAGTTTCATCCTTACTTAGGTACTATATGCAATTACCCAATATGTATGTCTTAGTCCTTAATAATAATTTTTAGCAATTGACCCATTCTTGTATTCTTATTCAAGATTTATTTTCTTGAAAAAGTTGGCATTAAACCCCTAAGGATTTACTAAAATGACATTCCTACGGTCTAAGGCAATCCAAATTGCCAAATTTTCATTAATTTCCAGTTATTTTAATTATAATTAGCTTAGGTTATATTTTTATGACCTAGAAAAATTTTTCAAATTTTGTATATCTAGGCATTCCCATGACTAAAGTGTAATTTTTGATATGCAACAATCAAAACAACAAGGTTAATCAAAGGTCAAATGAGTGAATTATGATGCTTAGAAGGCTTTTAAAAGCTCAATAATAAAAAATTCCCTTTGGTCAAAATGGCAAATGAATGAGAAAAAAGTAGGAGTGTTATCTATACATGGACTATTTTTATTAATGCATCAATGCATATATCACATTTAACACGCAACAATGCAAACATGTCAATAAAACTTCCTTCGTCCTCACATCTACAATTATCCAACTTTAAAAATAACTTTTTTTATTTTGTAACTATTCTCTCACCATAATTATTATTATAAATTTATTCAAATGTTTAAAAAATTATTATTTATTAAGAGCATAAATATTGCTAATACATTAGTCAAATTAAAGGGTATTACAATAAACTTGTACAATCTAGACCTAATTTTAAAAAGAGATTTTCTTAATGTCACTCTTTGTTGATTCTCAAATGGTAATAGTAAGTAGTCTTGACATTTCTTCCTAGAATCTCATAATTTCAAGGTTTATTTGAAGTATCTTCCACCTTGTTGAAACCTTCCAACTAGGATTTCATAGCTCCAAGAGCTTCCAAAGTGTTACAAGAATGATCATTATGTCATAGAAGCATTCATACTTTAGCTCAACTCCTTCAACTTTGATTAATATTTTGAGGCTTCTAAGTCATTTTTTAGGGTTCTCGAGTCAACTTCAATTGTAACAAGAATGGCTATGACTATCATGATGTTACAAAGATGGCTATGATTATGCCATGATGTTACAAGGATGGTTATGACTATCACAAGGACAGGCATGATATATTTAAATTTTTTGAATTTTTGGTAAAATTTAAGCAATAACTTTTTTGTTACTAGAAGTTGTGAGTTATTCTCAAGCTCATTGGAAAGATCATGAAATGATCTATTTACCCATAAAATTTTGCCTCAATTACATGTCATTTGATTAATCAAATATTACTTGAAATAATGCATCTCAATAGTACTTGATTTCTTCAAAAATCTTCATCTAAGTAACAACAATGATCATGACTATGAAAATGGTAGTTACCATATCACAAAAATAATGATTATTATGACAAGGATGGTCACAAGTTGGTATTAGTTGTTAGGGTTTGGTAGGAGTAGTCATCCTTTAAAGGAATCCAAGAATATTTGATGGCTCTGCCAAGTGGATAAGTGCCTCACTTTATGTAATATGTATCTCAACATAAGTTATCATTTCTCATCCTATAAATACTTCTTATTCCTCTTCATTCTCCTCATTCTTTGAAGCTCTTCCATGACATTCCTCCTTCCTTGGTCTAAGCCCTCATCCTTTCCATTTGCTATCAAGCTTGATTCGTCATCAATAGTGACTTTTTCCTTTAATAATAATCTAACAATTTTCTCAGTTGCTAGTATATCCATGACATATGTAATGTTCCTCCATCATGACCTTCATGCCACCTATTATATAATAAATTCATTACTTTGGTTATAATTTATTGCTTCTTCTTTATCTATACCGTTGTAGGTAGTTTTTCACATACCAACTTAAGAAATTGGTTGAAACAAATATGTGTTGCATTGACAAATTTAGTGGCTCCTTCCAAAATCTCCAAAGGATCATCCTTACTGATGAGCGATGAGGTACCCATACGTCCAACCATACAAATCATAAGCATTCACACACAATCTGATCAAATTCCACAAACCTTAAGTTCCTAAGTGTTGGCACATTTGGCCATTTCATGGAGCAGGTTGGCAGGATTAAATTGGTTAAGAGTTTTTGGAGAAGTAGGAAAAATTTTAGTTTGAGAGAAAAAGAATAAGTTAACAACAGCCTTCTTTTAATTTAAGGAAAAAATGTATAGGAGCACCATTCCTATAGTAAGCTTATGAATCTCTAAGCATTGCATTTTACAAGGCAGCAATATAGATATATAAATATATTATGATACACTGAGGCTTTACAGAACCAAAGTCTAGCAGGATTATGGAGGAAGTCCAATTTTTATATGTATCATTTATATGATATGAATATGTAGCAAATCCAAGAGCATCTCGATTAAAATTGGTTTTGTATCCATGTTATTTTGGGAAAGCATATCTCTGTAGCAACACAAATTCAGCAGTCCAGTGGTGCAGGGTAAAATTATTTCTCCTGTGAATCATCTCAAATTTGTGGCTGAAATAGAATTCCAGGGGGAAGACTGCCATACAGCCATCAAGTGCATATTGCTTAAATAAGAAATTAATGTAAAAAGGCAGAGGTAAAAAATTGGAACAGTAATCGTAACTAACGGCCCTATCATCCTCGTCGTCCACGTCTTCTTCTCACATGGTTGCGCTAGGGAACCTGCACATATTGTTCAGATCAAAATATTGGATACTTCAAGGTTTCAATATATGCAACCCGCTCACCGAAAAATTTCTGTCACACCCTCAAAAACCCTAAGCAATGGAGGCAGTGAAGGCATTGGCATCTGGAAATGGTTTCCCAACATCCTAGCATTCATCAGCGGAGGTTTAAATTTGCAGTATCCACAGCAGCAGGCCACGGGTAGCAATGACCACCGTTGCCGCTGCATCAGCAAGCCCTTGTTTCGCATGGAGGTCCGACCTATACAGCTAAAGCGCGATCGTATTAAACAAGGTCGTAAGGGCCTCTGCGCTACCTCGTGTGCCACCAAACCCTACTGGTTTCTGCGCTATTCCACGCGCTACCAAACCTTATTCCTCTGCGCTGATTCAGTGTAACTCAGCAAATTTCGTGCTCACGTGCCCAGGGCTCTGCCACGGCCAGGAGTGCCTTGAGAAATATAGGCAGAAACAGATGAAGTTCATTGTCGCAACAATGATGAAAATAGAAACAACATCATGGCTGGGAACTCATTTCAAAAATTTCAGGCTGTTAAAAACGTAAATCACAAATGTCATTCTCTCCTGGAACCTGCAATCCGAAATTACCAAAAACAACAGCAGTGCCCGACGCTGACGCATTCGTCTCCACCGTTGCCAATCCACCAAGTGCGACAACCGAGACATATGCATAGCTAAATCAGTAAAACCAGGAGATGTTTTAGCCGATGCCGATAAATCAAAGTTGCAGTTTATTCAGAAGAAACCATCATCGCTAAAGACAAATACAACCCGAACGCACGGAATTGAAGTCACAAAAAATAAAATTCCAATTTCACATGGTTCGGTGGTAAAAAGATAATTTCAGCAATTTCTCACATATGAAAC
>MNCI01026334.1:1241815-1257450 GCA_015680685.1 Gnetum montanum | reverse complement strand
ATTATTGTGCAATGTATAAGAACTGCTATTGAGATTGTTGTAAGAGAGCCTCTGCATATAGTCAAGCCGTTGAACGATTCAATAGTCAAGAGGGTTTACAAAATCGTTGGTATTTTGATGGGACTAGAATAGCTTCTTTTATCTTTAAAGTGAATCTCCATGGTATTTCAATCAGAAATTGTCAAGTCTTTTGAAGGATCTGTTGAATGCAATTGTTGACATCCATTATCTAGCCAAAATGGAGTCTTGTACGTGCTAGTTTACGCAGCAATTTTTTGGTAGCATAGTAGGATTGTCTTGAAGAAATTGCTTATTTGAGCCTTGGAAGTTTGAACAATTCGTAGTTATTGAATTTGGGATAGCTTTATTGTGAAGTGTTTACTCGTATCATTTTACCTTATTTAAACATTTGAGGTCTTAACACAAATCTGCTTTCTTTTCTGTCTATTTCCATTGAATCTTGCTTTATTTTTAGTTTTCTTGTGGAACTATTTCTTTCTTTGGGAAAAATTAGAAGTAGATTCGCGGAGTTATGCTCAAATTTTTTTGCAAAATTTTATTTGTTACAAGTAGGTATTATAAGGACTGCATAGACTAGGTAATTGAACAAAATAGGAACTCTCAACAACTCACAGTACTTGGCAAAGTTGGCTGAATCTCTTTAAGATAAGTCATTTGTAGTTCACACACAACGCAATCGTTTTATATTTCACAACCGCACACCACAACAGCACACACACATACTCACATTAACTACTGAGTCTATTTGGAGGTATCTGGGCCTTGGCGTTGCCAAAGACCAACAAGCACCTAAATCCTGTTCGAGGACACTCGTTGGCGGTCGCATCCCAAACAGTCGCCAACACTAAGTACACTCACTCCAAGACATGAAATCTAATCGTGATGATCATTGCCTTCCCAACTACACTTGTGGAGCTTAGTTGTATGGTTAAGTGTAATTGAGGTACATGATTTTTATTATTTTATATTTTATTGATCTATAATTAACAACAAGTTAAAACTTAATTTCTAAATTAATTTAACTAATCTAATTTCTAATTAACAACTAACTATCCTAACATAAGTATCCGGTCCCACTTTCCATGCACATCCTAAACACGTATAACGCTACTGTGTTACCAAACACTAAAATTTTCTAGGATTACCAAGTGTCATGCACATGCTCAAAAAGGTCACACTTATGTGCTAATTACTTGCTATTTGATGAGCGACAAGGTACCCCTCCACCCAACCATACGAATCACAAAGTGTTCACGTGCAACTCAATCGAATTCTGCGAACTTTATCATTTCCAGTGCACTAGTCCTTTAGGAAGTGAATCTAGCCTTAAGGTCAATCATTATCTTCCCAATTACACTTGTGACATTCGTTGGTGTGGTTAAGTGTGACTAAGGCATTCAATTTTTATCATTTTTATGTTTTATAGTTGGGTGCTTGAAATGTAGATAAAAAGGAATTTGATTAACTAATCTAAATTAACTAATTAACTAATCATTTAACTAATCTTAACATAAATATTCCTTCTCACTTTCTATACACGTCCTAAAGCCACGTATCAACTACTAGGTGACAAAGTGCTACGCTACTGGGTGTACCAAGCAATAACGCTGCTGGGATTACCAAGCAAATACATGTTACGCTTGAAATAGTTGTACTTATATATTTAATCTATCTAGCTTAATTACTTTGTTAACTTAATTACTAGAAAATATTTGCAAAATAATTGAGAACATTTAACAAATAGCTAAAAACATTGAATGCATAAATGAAATAGCTAATCTATCCAAAGTGCTACAAGGTTTATCAGAAAGCTCATCTTTATTGCTACACACACTATCGTGCTCAAGTATAACAATGTTCGAATAAAGATCCATACACTCAATGACTCCTACTACAGGCACTTGGAGGAAAAATTTTAACTTTTGAATGGAAAAAATGCAAGAGCTCCGCTACAACTACAATCTACTTATGCCATAAATGCAACTGCAAGCATGTATTTATAACTGACACATGACACTACATTGATGAGGCCTCATTGACACATGGTAAGATGCATCAACAAGGCCTCATCGATGCAGCCAACTTAACATTACTCATCATTGTTTAATCTAATTAGCTTAATCTAGCTTAATTACTTGAAAGCATTAAAGGAAATTGTGCAAAACATTAAATGCATAAATAAAATAACTAGTCTAGCTAGGGTGCTGAAACGTTTGATTAGAAAGCTTGTCTTTATTGTTGCACGCACTACCATGCTCAAGTACAACAATTCTCAAATAAAGATCCATACACTCAATGACTCCTACTACAAGCACTTTGGAAAATATTCTAACTTTGGAGAAAAGAAACTGCAAGAGCTTTTCTATGCTATGACAAAACTTATTGCCCAAACTATGTGCCTAAGCACTGTATCTATAAGCTAGCACACATCCCGTAATATCGAATATCCAACATTGCTTCTTGGGCTCCAATATCGAAGCCAGGAAAAATATGGTTCATCATACCCCCACAACTGAATGAAAACTCATCCTCGAGTTAACAAAAGGAGGAACAAGTCCCTTACAAAAATATTGGGAAGGTATGGGATTATTGACTAACATGCAAATTGACTCAGATGGAACAAATAGACTCCAAGTCCCCAAGTATATTGATTTACAATCTTTTACAAAATTGGGTGTTCATAACAATAAAATTGAACACCCTAGCCAAAACTAACATCTAACTCCTCTAGTAGCCAAAGAGTGAGAAAGAAGATTCAATGATCATGAAGGGTCCTTGTTGCATGGTGCTACTGCTTATTCCTTAATGAAGATAGTTTGGCTTCCACTCCATACTTCCCACTACAATCACAACAAAATCACATATTAGTGTGCAATGTGTAACATATAGCTTTTAGGTACCTTGTCTTGGTGGTAGGTACACTTGGCTAGGTTATGATTATGGTGGATTCATTTATTTAATAGTCTTAGTGAGAAGACTAAAAACTAGGGTGAAATGGATAAGCGATCCATTACTAAATTCTAAAAAGCCCAAATACAATGAAATGCTTGAAGAGGGTTAAAGAATTCACAACAATAAAAATAGGATTTCACTAAAAAATGTTGTGAAGATGCACACAATTGGATGTCATTGATGGGGTACGCAAAAGGATTTGATTGTGAGAACGTCTAAGGATAAAGAACTTAACTAACCCAACCAAAAGGTATGCAAGTAGATCCTTCCCAAAGTGGGCACATGCCCTTTGTTGCCCTTGCATAACCTCAAACCAAGGAGTCTGTGGACCCCATGGATGAGATTAATGGTTACGAAAAGTTAAGTATGAAAAACCCTAAAGAAACTACCTAAGAATTTTGACACATCAAATAAGAACATGAACACCAGCAGTGAGGTGAGGTATGGAAAGCATAGATGGATAAGAGAGTCTATGTGGAATGGAGTTCATGATTAAGATTACATAAAGTCCCATGTGAATTTTGTGGTTAAATGACTTGATAAAATCCATCCTTAGTCTAGACCAAAACCAACCATGTTCAATGACTTCGCATTGCCACCCTAAGATTGGTCCACACCCTTGAGACACAAGAGTGCTCCCATAGAACAACCACCATTTCTTATTTTGAGAAGGAAAGAGAAGCAACAAGTGAGAAAGGGCCTTAGTTAGAGGAGACCTTCAGGCATGGGTAACATGTCTTTCTAGTCCCATAACCAATGCTTGTAGCCCATTTATTTTGTCAAAGGTGTGTGCTTCAAATTCCTATCTTATATATATATATATATATATGAAAACCACACCATGCAAAGACTTATTCAACTTCTTGTTATTGGTAGACATGGAATGGTAAGAAGTCCATGAAAACACACATGCACCCAAGTAAGCAGAAATGCACAAAGAGTACTGAGTCCCCTAGAAGTCACACCCTATTCAAACCTTTGAATCCTTTCCAAGTCTAGAAACTACCAAGGTCACAAGTTCATTAAAGTTTTATTAATGAGAAAGGAACCTCATACTTCCAAAACAAGAAAAACCATAGAGTTTGTGGATGGGTGGATGTTGTGGACTCACTACCTATTTTATGAAAAAGAAACCATGTCCTAGCTATCAATAACAAAATTCAAAGCTAGAATCTAAACACCAATAATCAAATGACCTGATAGCACATGCCCACATCAAATAAATCACACTGTACCCAGTTGGCAATAAGGCATGTTATTATTAAACACAATAAGAAAATCATACCAAAATAAAGAAAAATATATAAGAAATTGTAAAACATTTAAGAAAAATAAAACATAATAACGATGTTGTAAAACAAAAAATTAATAATGTAAAAAAAAGTTGTAAAAATAGCAAGGTGTAAAACAAAAAGATGAAAAACTGAGGAACCGCTTATATAGTTAGCATGGATGGCCATCTCCCCCATGACTAAGTTGAAAGGAGGAGATCCAGAATACTGACCATAGCTGTCCATTCAATGAGGTGTTTGTTGCACTGGCTTGCTTAGGCTTGTGGAAAGGTTTAACTTATTGTGTGTTGACTAGCTCTGTCTTGTCCAAGCTCTCATGTTTGTAGATTAACATGAACCTAGAAGGAAAAGTTTCATAAATAATTTAAAGTCCTTCCCACAATGTCTAGAACTTAGTTCATTAAGGTACATGTGTGAAGTTCCAATAGAGGACCTTATCCCTTAGTTGAAATTTGAATTTCATAATTCTAAGGTCATGGCATTTTTTGTAAAATGCCTTGTGCAACTCATTAGATGACAGGGCCACTAATCAATTTTTATCTAGCACATTTAGGTTGATTAATCTTTCTTTTGTGCTAGGCTAAGGTCAAGGTCCAAGTCATAGGCTGTTGAAAGTTTACAAACCTTGAATTGAATTGGAAGCATTAGGAGCTTCTTATACACCAACTCATAGGAAGAATAGCCTATAGGGAGTTTCCATGTTGAGAAATAGGCCTAAAGGGCATCATTGAGTTCTATGCTCCAGTCTCTCCTATATTTGCTAACTGTTTTTGTTAAGATCTTAGTGATTTCCCTATTTGTGACCTCAAATTGACCATTGGCTTAGGGGTGGTAGGGTGTTGTTAGTTTATGTTCAACCCCCAAGTGTTGCACAAGCTTGCGGAAGGTAGTGCCTATAAAGTGGGTTCCATTATCAAATATTAATGCATGTGGCACATCAAACCTATTTACAACATTCTATTGTACAAACTGACTATCAATAAAAGATGTACAATCTATGATAGCTACTGCCTCTACCCATTTCATATAATAGTCAATGACTATGATGTACGTCTTTCCATTTAACATAGACATAATGTGATCCATGAAATCAATGCCCCAAATGTCGAAGGGTTCTAGTGGTTGAATCCACTACTGAGGTCCCTCCATTCAAGCAGTCATTCCACCATCTCATTGGTAGCATTCACAAGAGTGGAAAAATTAGTGAGCATCCCTAAAAAGTATTAACCAATAATACCCTGCCATCAAGATGTTAATGGCCATGCATCTCTTAGCATAGCGGCCCCCATAAGGACCCTCGTGAGTGTCTTGGAGAATGTGCAGTTGATTAGCACCAAGGACACACCAATGAACTAGGCCATCAACACACACCTTGTAGAGGTGCCCATTGATCTCCATGAAGTATTTCACCTAGTGAAGAAATTTTTATTTCTTCTAGTGGTCCAACCCTTGTGGCATATCTTGAGTAAGAAGATAAGTGAGAATGCCATCATACCATTTATGATCAATGGGAAATTTTTTAGTTTAACCCTAGAAAAGAGGAGCTCATCAAGAAACTAATCAGATAGTGGACTTTCCTCCTCTTTATTGTCCCATCACAACCAAGACAAATGGTTAGCAACCACATTCTTAGCTCTCTTTTGATCTACCATTGTAAGATCAAATTCCTACAAGATCACTAGCCATTGTATGACACAAGGGATCATTGTTGGCTTATTCATTAGGAAGCAAATTGCATTGTGGTCTGTGTGCACAAACACTTTGTATTCAAGCACATAATTCTTGAACTTCTCTAGAGCAAACACCACTACCATCAATTCTTTTTCTGTGGTGTTGTAGTTTAGTTGTGCATCCATAATGCTTTAACTTGTATAGTGGATGTAATATGGATGTTTCTTGTCATCCAATTGCATAAGCATAGCTCTCAAGGCATAATTTGATGCATCTTTCATAACGTGAAATGGTCTGGACCAGTCGAGTGCCTATAGAATTAGAGTTTCCACAAGTTTCTCCTTCAACTATTGGAATGCTTTTTCAAATTTCTTGGTCTAAATAAACAAAGCATATTTCTTTGTTAGGTTGACCAATGATTTTGCTATCTTAGAGAAATTCTCTATAAATTGTTAATAGTAGCCAGTGTGTCCAAGGAATGACCAGACATCTTTTATAGTTTCTGGTTGGTAGGTAATTCCTTGGATGACCCTTTTCTTTTTGGGATCAACCTTAATCCCTACTTGTGAGATTCTGTGCCCCAATACAATACCCTCCTAGACAATCAGATGACTCTTCTACCAATTGAGCCAAAGATTGGTCTCCACACATTTTTTGAGTACTTGCTCAAGGTGGTCCAGGGCTTGCTCAAATGTAGCTCCATAGGTGGAGAAGTCATCCATGAAGACTTCCACCTCACTACCAATCTGCTACTAAAAAATACTTAAAACCAGGTGTTGGAATGTAGCAAGGGCATTACATAAACCAAAAGGCATCTTGCAATATGCAAAGGTTCCCTAAAGACTCATGAATGTTGTTTTGGCTTGGTCCTCTAGTGTGATCTAGATTTGGTTATAGCCACTATCACCATCTAGAAAATTGTAATAGCAATGCCCAGATATGGTGTCCAACACCTGATCAATAAACAACAATGGAAAATTATCCTTGAATGTTGCCATATTTAACAGCTGAAAATTGATGCAGACCTGCCACTTGCAACCTTTCTTTGGCACAATCATGAGTGGACTAACCCACTCACTATCCACAATGGGATAGATAAACCCTACCTTAAGGAGTTATTCAATTTCCTCTTTCATGATCTACTTCAATTTGAAGTTCAATTTCCTCTATGACTACCTCTTTGGCTTCATGGCCAAGTCAGTGTAGATACTATGTTGGCATATCCTAGGATCAATCCCTATGAGTTCAGGATATGACCAAGAAAAATCCATTAACCATTTGTCAACCACATTCAATAGCATCTATTTTTATTTTGGAGCAAGATTTGCATTGATGATAACCAGCTTTCCATTTTTCAAGAATGCATATTTGATGCTAGTGTGTAGAGTTTTTAACTCAAGGGGCTCTTGCTTAAAATTTTTAGGAATTTCCAACTCTTCCCAATAGGTATCATCAATTTCATTATCAGAGAGTTGGTTATGAACTTGCTCTAGTTCATCTATGCCTATGACATAAGAGCATGTCAAGCTCTCAGTAGGTTCCATGCACATTGTGCTACTTTCAGGATCATCAATCAGGCACTAGGTACCCCCTTGTTTTATGGCTACTGCATATAGACACCTTTAAATATTTGCTTCATGTGCATACTACCTACATGCAAAAATAGATGTTCATTTCATGGGCTAGAGTTTCTGCATGCAGTTGCACCTAGTATCATTGTATGTGATGCATGGAACTCACTTCTTCTTGATCTTTCTGAATGCATTTTCCTTAGATATCTCTAGGGAAAGATCTCTTATGTTCATTCTTGCATCAATAGTGCTTACCCATGCCCTTTCCATAATGATTGGGAAGTCTCCCTTGTAGTTTTCAACCTTGATTACTAGGAAATTTGCAAGATAAGACCACCCATAGACAATGGTCACAATGTCTTTCACCAATCCCAATGAAATAGTAATGAACTGGTCTACCAATTTCAATCATATATTACTCTTCTTAAGAAGTGATTGGTTTCATGTAGTATACATCTCATGAGAAATCAAGTTCACACTGAAACTTGAATTAATAAGAGATTTACATGGTTCATTCCCAATAATCTGTAAATAAATTAGGGGACTCCCAAGATTAGCTAATTTCCTGGGAATGTTACTAGCCTAGATCCAATTAGATACAGCATGAGTGAGCATAACAGTATGGATTCTCGGTGGTATCTAGTTTGAAGGGGACTTGAATGAATTAGATGTAGAGGAAGATGGAGAAATAGGATTTCCATCTACAAGTGTATGTGAGCATTTAGGTGGGCTGTTGGATTGAAAAAAAATGTCTTTTTCATGATCTAGTGTCTGAACCAGTTGTAGATTGATGGCCTTGGTAGCATTGCATTGCTACAGCTGGGATGGAAGTTCATCCTACATGGATGGAGCAGGTGGTAGCTATGTTGAGGATGGAGGAACAAGTGCAAGAACATGAGGAGGATAAACATAGAATGTGGTATTTCTCCTAGAATGTGGAGAATGAGTCTAATAGTATTCAAGAGGGTAGTAGTGATGTTGGAAAGGAGAAACATGACTAGAAGAGTCATGTGGAGATAAGGGTTGCTAAATGTAATACTCATATGAATCTAGTTGTCTGTAACAATAGTTCTACCTTGGTGGTGGCAATGCCCATGATTGAGGGTGTTTCCACTATTGATACTACTCATACAGTTGCAGTGGAGTTCCACTTCGATAATATTATTGTTGTTGATGAAACTACCTAGGATTACCTTGACGATAAGGCAATCTTTTGAGTGTTTGTCTTTTTTCTAGTCATGGATTTAAAGCATACACCCTAAACTCCTGTAAGTATGACATGATGGGGGCAACATCCCTTAGGATGTTCATATTAGTAGATGTCACATCCACCATCATCATCTAATTCAGTTTTTGCAACTTCCTCTACTACAACAATCTTTCCCTTACCCCTTTGATTGGTATGTTCAACTTCCCTTTGCCTCCTATCATCACGATCACTATCTTGTTCTTTGGACTCTTCAGCAATTTTTAGGATAGCTTGAAATCTGCTATCCATAAAGTCCCATAACTAATCTACCTTAGCCAAAATTTCAAAAATAAATTTTTGAATTAGCAAGTTTTTCCAATTCATCACCTCATCAAGTGATGATTCCTCCTCATTGTCACAGACTCAAACCTCCCTCTTGTGAATGGAAGGATCTCGATTGTATTCTTCTACTCTTTTGCATTTACTCAACTCTCCTTCTTCTTTTACTACATGCTCGATCAACCTTTGGATTTGATGGGCTCCTAACTCTCACAATCACCCTTAGGCATAGACTCTAAGAGTTCTCCTTGTTTCTATTCAAATCCCATCTATGATATGGCAAAGTTGCTCTTATTGATTATAATCATGACTAGGAAATCTATGCAATATAGAATAGTATTGACCCATGGTGGCATCCAAGGGTTCATGTGTCCCTTGTTTTCATCCTTGGATCTACCTCCTCAAGTTGGACACTCAGGAGTACATCTAATATTTATCATTGAACAGTTTGAGCATTGTACTTCATCTTCTAATGGATTCCAATTCTAAGGACTAGTACCAGCATTTAGCTTCTTTAATGAGTGTCTTGGGAAACAACTTAATCTTTTACTAGTAATTTTCTATATTTTGCAAGGCACAGGCATCATGAAAAGCCTAAAGATGGTTTTACATATCTAAGTTATATCCCCCTTCAGATTTGGAGATATTGCTCATGTCTAGCCTCTTGATCCTGCTATCCTTTATGTGCCTTGTAGGAATTTTCACCACCTCTGCAATGTTTAGCATGCTTCAAGTGGCAAGTAAAGGCTCATCATAACCATGATCCTAGTGCCTACAATGCCCTCTACTACCCATTTGTTCATGGTGAAAGGCATTTCTTGAATGCCAGCACCCTGAATCTTGACTTGCCCGATGATCCCTACAATGATCTCAATCCAATTAATCATCTCCACCATGATCGCATCTCCTGTGGTTATGTTCAAAGCCAAAAGAGGAAGAAGATGATGACAAAGGTGAAGAGGAAGGAGGAGTAGCACCATCATAGTGCCTGCCACCCCCTCGTCGGTGGTCACAGCCACAATCATGTTGCTCGCCAACATCCTTGCCATGACTCTCCTCCTTGGATCCCCTTTTCTCATGGGATCCATTCTTGCCAAAACCAAGATTATGTATTGTGGACTACAAGTTCTGGTTTTGACCTCCTTCACTAAGGTCAAAGAGAGAAGTCTCTCTATATGAAAAACCCCTAGAGAAGGGTTCTCCATCATCGTTTTGATACATTAAGAATGGGGAATCATTGGACCACTTCCCCTTCATAGATTCGTAATGTTGCTCTAGCTATTAATCACTCAAGCATTGTGCATTGGTGGGATGATAATCCTTGGCATTATTATCCTACACAACATATTCAACATGAAGCCCTTAGATGCACAACCGCATAAGATTTTGTTGGAGCATCGTAGGAATGGATTGATCGAGCAATAACACAATGTTGCTCTCCATGTCTCACCACCATAGTTGTTCATCTTGGTGTAGGATGAAGGTGAAATTGGGTACATACTCATCAAGATAGCATATACCACTCTGTATTGTTGGGGCACCAACTAATTTGCTCCATCAAACTTGGATGGAGAATCACTCCTGTGAGAAGAAGACATCTTGTATTAGAAGATAAAAAATGTAGTGTGCTTTCTTATAATTATTGTAGTTATTTTGATGTATTATATGACTTTAGGGTTCATTCCAATGATCTTAAATAATTTTTTACTAAGTCCTAGATAGCGCATGTAACAAACTAAAGGTCCTCAGAAATGGTGCCAATGATGAGCGGCACGGTACCTCTACCCCCAACCATACGAATCACAAGCATTCATGTGTGATCTGGTTGAATTCCATAGACCTTAAGTTCCTAAATACACTCGTTCCAAGACATGAAATCTAATTATGACAATCATTGTCTTCCCAACTACACGTGTGGATCTTAGGTGTATGATTAAGTGTAATTGAGGCACATGATTTTTATTATTTTATATTTTATTCATCTATGATTAACAACAAGTTGAAACTTAATTTATGAATCAATTTAACTAATCTAATCGCCAATTAATAACTAACTATCCTAACATAAGTATTTGGTCCCACTTTCCATGCACATCCTAAACACGTATATCGTTGTTACGAAACGTTAAGCATTGCTGGGATTACCAAGTGTTATGCACATGCTCGAAGCAGTTGTACTTATGTGCTAATTGATCGCTATTTTATCTAAGTAGCTTAATTTAGCTTAATTACTTCAAAGCATTAAAGGAAATTGCGCAAAACATTAAATGCATAAATACAATAACTAGTCTAGCTAAGGTGCTACAAGGTTTGATCAGAAAGCTCATCTTTATTGTCGCACACACTGTTGTGCTCAAGTACAATAATGCTCGAATAAAGATCTATACACTGAATAATTCCTGCTACAAGCACCTTGGAAAATATTCTAACTTTGGAGAAAAGAAACTGCAAGAGCTCTGCTATGCTATGACAAAACTTATTGCCCAAACTATGTGCCCAAGAACTATATTTATAGGCCAACACACATCCCATGATATTGAATATCTAACATTGCTTCTTGGGCCTCGATATTGGAGCTAGGAAAAATACAATTCATCACTTACAATTTTAGAAAGGAAATCCATGGACTTATAATGCCTTCTTCATTTGGTAAGTGTTTTTGGAAACTCTTTTAGAATTATAATCTTAATTTATATTTATGTAGGGTGGACCTTGATTCTAAGGTTTATTATCATCCTGATCTAGATTGTACTAATTTCTATTTTGTTAATTATCAAACACTTTTGTTTTCTTATCCTATTCTAGATAATTGATTTTCTTTCTTTATTTTTTTTCTTGTTTTTTATTGATAAAATTCAAGTATTCCATATTCAATATATTCATTTCTTACTTTGCTCCTTCAAAGTTCCATCATAATCTTCTTTCTTTGATACCATTTATGACATAATCTTCTTACTTTGATACCATTTTGAAGCTGTACAATGAACATGTGCACTTGTGTTAAGAATTCAAATGGAACATAGAATAAAGAATGTGTAAACAATTTAATCAAGAAATAGAAAAGGAAAAGGTATATTGATAATATTTAGAGTTTTTGGAACATAAATCCAAGTGAAAATCTACCTTGGTACTTTAGCATGGCTTAGAAGTAATCAACAATTCCATTAGGTCAGCTATACCTTAGGCTAAAGCACTAGCCATATCCTTTTTGTCCTGCTTCTCTGGTGATCCCACGTTATTCGATTTGGCCATCCAACTCCTATTTGAGCCCTTTACCAAGCACCCAAGTACCACCACAAGGAAGAGTTGCAACCTTTCACATCATCATTGACTGCGTTATACAATGTGTTACACTGTTTATACCATTACACACTTTACATAATCCTTTTGCATAATACATTTTTTTACTTAATCTATAAATGGTTTGTACATTATATTTCGTATTCTTATCCTTATATTACAAGAGATGCCTTGTATCATATCTTTTAAAATAATAGGTTAAAGTATATGGTTGCATTTTGCAAATTGTAATCATAAATATCATGTAAAAAATGATTTAATATTGAAATTGAAACTTTATTATGTCCAGATACCCATAAGATCTATTAGACAAATATTACATTTTATGAAAATAAAGATAAAGTCTACAAATTGACCAAGTACCAATGGGACTAACAAATACAAATCATATAAGCTTTTTGCTATAACATTATAATGTTGTCTCAAATGGGTAGTTATAACACTAGAAAGAAACACATGTAACTCATCTTCAAGGGCTCTCAATTTGCACAACCTACAAATACACTCTTCTCAAAAGAGTTGAATTCATCTTCCACTTTCAATTCTAAGATAATGAGAACTTAAGTGAAGCTTGCTAATAATAGCATTTGGATACTCTTTGGAATAGCGATTAAGAGATTATGAGCTTCTACATCTAGTTTGTTAGATGTAATGTGATATAAATAAATTTATCTCTTACCTTCTACATTAAACTACATCTATGTTAAAACCTTCTACTTGACCCAATAGCAAATGTGTACTTGAAAAAATTTCATATGTTAATTTTGATGTGAAAAGTAAGGGATATAACATAACGGAATGAATTTTTAATGAAACTAGGCGAAATTTGTCTTGAAAACCAGTCGTTGCTGAAAAGCCATGAAAGAGTCTGATTAGTCTCTATGCCAACTCTAATTCACATTTATGATTGCAGTACCTATTGCCCATTGATGGTAGATTAAATTCATTTTTTCGCTCAAGATTTCAACTCCTTGAATTATTCCATCCAGTCCTTGCCAGGTGCCACCATCAACAAAGAAACGACGAGTCAAAATAAATCGGGGGAAGCGAACCATGTGATGCGAGTCACCAACCGTACTCCGATTTCCGTGGATGTACCTGCAACTTGCAACCACCAAATTGAACATGTTTATGTACGTTGCAATTTAACATATTACGAATACAAACACAAATTCATGACACGAGGACTTGCACCCTCTCAAATTCAGAGCATGCCGTGTAAAACGAAACAATTTCCTTGTCCTCAAACCCACCCAGAAAACAGATAATCCAACCCTCAGGCAGAGTCCCGGTCAAACATTCGAATCATGCAAAAAAACACACACCAGCAACGAACCTCTCTAAGAACTTTCATGTACCCAGATCGTGGAATAAAACCTCTGCAATCAGTGCAATGAAAGCCTGCAATTAGGTTCCAGAGACATTGTGGTGTGTGGAATTCCATTTACAAAAATCTGGTGCAACAACAACAACAATAACAATTGGCAATGGCAATGGAAATTGAAGGCGAGCGCATGTTGCTAGGATTGGTGTCCCTGTGCGTAATCGTTGTAATTATATCATCAATCTACGTTTGGGTCTCATGCAATTGCAGAAGAAGAATGGCCGCTGCTGCATCGGCACCAAATGTGCCTGAAACAACAGCAGCAGCAACAGGACTATCGCAGGATGAATTGAAGCAAATGCCGACCTTCAAATTCCAGCCAAATTCCAAGAACACTGAACATGTGCATGGGCAGGCATTATCATCATCATCATCATCTTGTTTTATTGATATGGATGTGGATTGCATTGTATGTCTGCAACATTTTTATGCGGGCGAGGAATGTCTGCGTATTCCTGCATGCAATCACTGGTTTCATTTACAGTGTGCGTATCGATGGCTGGCTCTTCGTCCGCTGTGTCCCATTTGCCGCACCGCTGCTCATGTTTTTGAGCGTCGTCCCTCCCTCCCAAGAATGAATTGTTGTGAAATCCTTGTGTCAAAAATTTCTTTGTCTCATCTCTCTGCTCTCACGAAGTAAACCACCTTGGCGTTCCCCTTTCAAGGCCAAACAGGCGTATTTATGTTCTGTGAAAAACGACCTATATCTTTGCCCCAATCCCAGGGTTTGAGTTGATGGGATTGAGGGAATATGGACGTTCCAGACTTTAGCCATCATATTGATGAAGATTGCTTTTGTTTTCCCCTTAATAATTTATTCTAGTATCACCCAATGAGGCATATTCATGGTGTCCTTGAAGGAGAATCCATTTATTTAATGCAGTAAGCATCATTTCTACACATCTAGGCAATGTTGCTGCAGAGATCATTACATTTGTATAATGCAATTAAATATCAGCTCAACAAAATAGCTCACTAATACTAGATATAATAAGAAAAACCATTTAAACTTTTTGCTCTAATATTATATTTTTATCTTAAATGAATTTCTTTGACACATAAATCTAAATATATAATATGGAATTATCTTGCTTTTGAAAAAAGAATTAATATCTTAACCTTGATTAATAGGAAGCATTAAAAGTTGGGGGAAATTTGTTACTTGGCCCACCCTTAAAAAGTACTTTACAACACCACCCAAGAATCCCAAATCAACTACAGTAAGAGAGAGTTTGTGCCTCAACACAATATAGGTGCACACAACCCATTATTCCAAGGTTAGAGGCATAGCCCATCTAAAATAATCATACAAACAACAGAACAACAAGATGGAGATGCACACACATATGATCATAGAAACAAACACATATACAATCATAGAAAGAGCACTAGCAACCACACACCACACTATTCCCTTAAAAGAGCTAAGATGTATTCCTACTTTAACATATCTAGTCCTATGCCCCACTCTGTAGAGAATGGCAGTGGCCAGAACTAGGAAAAAAGCCTACATATCCTCATGATGATGTTCACAAAGGAATCAAGGCCATGTAGTTCTTTGGTAATGGTTAAAATAGAATAGAACCACTCATGCTTTCCATACTCCTTCAGTCCTATTTCAAAGAAAAACAACCTTTGATCCACCAACAAAGCATTTTTTTCTACAAAAATGAAAAAAACTAATATTTTCATTTTTTTTCATGCTTTACCAAATACCTATGTATCTCTTGTTCATGGTATTCTATATAAAAACTAAATCATGATCTTTGCAACGTATTTCAATAAAGGGTGCTTTACCTACTACCTATGCATCTCTTATTCTTTGTGGTCCAAATAAAAATTAAATTTGGATATTTTTAACATATTTAATAGAGGGAGAGGTGACATTGTACAAAAATTTTATAGAACTTACATAG
>MNCI01026334.1:1223652-1241785 GCA_015680685.1 Gnetum montanum | reverse complement strand
CTTTTATGTGTTTTATATCCTGCGCTAGTAAGGAGGGGGAGAGAGATAACTAAGTAACTAATCTAATTTAACTACTCATTAACTAAGTTCTAATTACTCCTAACACCAGTATTTGTTCCCACTTGTCGTACACATCCTGAACCAGTGCAACACTACTGGGATTACCAAACGCTAATCGTTACTGGGTTACCAAGTGCCACATGCATGCTCGAACTGGTCGTACTGAGTATATTTAACTAAGAGAGTTGTAGGGTGAGAGAAATCATTAATCAACTAGGAAAGCATTAAATAATAATTAACGCTATTTAATCTATTCTGTATGTTGCAAGGTTTATCATAAAGTTCGTCTTTATTGTCGTACACAAAGTGTGCTTAGGTACACAATGCTCGAATAAAGATCTGTTCACTCTATGACTCCTACTGCGGGCATGCAGAAATAATTCTAACTCTGGAGGGAAAAAATGACAAGAGTTTGGCTAAGGGACTAACTACCTAATGTGGAAACCAAGGGTGTCACCTCTTATTTAAAGACAAAGAGGCAAGCCACGATATCGGGTATCCAACATTGCATGGTTGGATCCAATATTGCAGACACGATATCACGGTTCATTATACCCCCATGACTGAATGAAAACTCGTCCTCAAGTTCCTTACAAAATATTGAAAAGGTATGAAATTATTGACTGAATGATCATTGACGGTGGAACGGGGTGATAAACTCAACGTGCCTGATGAATGGATCAACAATACAATACATGACAGCATTAGTGTTCATGATCACAAAGGTGAACACTGTACATAAATGACATCCAGCCTTATTTGGCAGCTAGAAGAGAAGGAGAGAGAGAAAAAAGAATAAAGTGTGTTGCTACCAATGCCAAGATTGCGCCTTCTGTTGTTTGTCCATAGCCACGCCACCAATCTTACTCCTTTCGTAAACGTTCCAGTTCCGATCCATCCTGAGTGTTTCCTCTAGGTCTAGTCCATTGTTGTATGATCACCATCTACACACACAACATAGTCACCAATGAGCGAGGGTAGATAAATCACAATGCAGTTGATACCTTGCCTCGATGTAAAGTGCATTGGCTGAGTTGTGGTTATGGTAAATACTAATTCTAGAGATTTAACATTGGTGACTACCTAAGGTGTAGGGGTTAGGAAAAATTAAAAAAAAATTTGTGCCAGGGCCCCCATGACTAAGAGTGAACCTCCGGTAGCGATAGGATGGAAAAAGATAAAGAATAAGAAAGATGGAAAAAAGAAACAACGACAACGCCAATAAAATGGATCTCATAGATGGGGATGAAACAAAAAATTGTTGATTGTAGGAAATGTTTAAGGGAAAGAAGTTAACAAATGCACCAAAAAGAAATGTCAGTGGGTCCTCCCCAAAGCAGGCTCATGCCCTTGATGCCCTAACAGACCCACAAACCAAAGAGTCCATAGGCTCTAGGAATGTCATTTGGAAGCAAGAGTTAAAAACTTACCTACAAGAACTTACCAAGAAAAAACAATGCATCAACCAAGATATAGACTAATGATAAAATCAGCAATGATAGGAAAAATGGAAAAGAAAGGTGGAGAGGAGAGAATGGAATGGAAACCCAAGAACAAGGTTGTGTAAAGTCCCTTGTGTGTGTCTCATGGTTAATGTAACCAAGTAGAACTCATTCCAAATCTAGGCTCAACAAACCACATTCAGTGACCTCGCATCAATACATTTGACCAACCTATCCTCTTGAAGCAACAAGAATGCCTCTACAAAAAGTCACCACCATTCCGAGGAGAGCGAGATGGAGAATCAAGAAGCGAGAAAGGGCCTTAGTTTGAGGGAACCTTCAGGAATGGGTAACATGTCTTTCCAGTGCCATAACTAGTGCATGTAGCCCAAGTTCATTATTATGTCTAAGGGGTGTGCTTTAAATTCTCACTATTTTTTTTTTGTGTTTTTTGTGTGAGAACCACACCATGCAAAGACTTATTTTTATGCACTCAACTTCTAGAGATTTGATGAACGATCAAAATGGTAGAAAACCCAAAGAAAAAGCATCCCAGCACTCAAGAGAATAGCCAACACAAATGCATAGAATCCCCTTGAACTCACACCCTTTTCATTCTTTGAGTCTTTCCTTAGTCTGAGAAATACCCAACCACCAATTCATTAACAGTTTTATTAGAGAAAGGGACTATACAGTTCCAAGCCAAGGGAGACCATAGGATTTATGAATGTATGAACAACATGGACTCATTGCTTGTTCAATCAAAAGAACCATACCTTAATATCAACATCATACTTCAAAGGTAAAATCCAAACATTAGCAATCAATATGGTATTATTCATGCCACCATCATGAACACTTATTTGGTGATGAACAAAATAAAGTAATCACAAAAAGAAATGGTAAAAATATGAATGATGGTGTAAAAAAACAAGAAAGATTAAAGAAATGTGCAAAGCAAAAATGTGTAAAAAAAATTAGAAAGAACTAAGGGCCTTCAATGGTTAGCAGAGGTGGCCATCTCCCCCATGACTGAGTTGGAAGGAGGAGATTCAAAATAATGAGCAAGGTTGCCCACCTATAGAGGTAGCATATGTTATGGCTGTCCTAAACTCATGGAAAGGTTTTTTTTGTTGCACATTGACTAACAGTCTCTTATCTGGGCTCTCAGGTTTATATATGGTCATGGCCCCTGAAGGGAAAGTTGCATAGATAATGTAAGGTCCTTCCCAGGGTGTTTGAAATTTGGTACGTTGTGACACATGTGTGGGGTTCTAGTAGAGAACCTTATCTCCTAGTTGATACTTAACTTTCCTAATTTTCAAGTCATGATGTTATTTATTAAATACCTTGTGCAATTCATTAGATGATAAGGCAGCTAGTCGATTCTCATCTAGCAAGTTAAGAGTCATCAACCTTTGTTTTTGTGCTAGATCAAGGTCAAGGTTGAGGTCACATGTCATGGCTAGTGTACGGAGCTCAGTTTGGATAGGGAGCATTGGAAGTTTTCCATACACTAACTCATAGGAACAGTAGCTTGTAGGGAGTTTCCATGTGGAGCAGTATGCCCAAAGAGCATCATTCAGTTTAGTGCTCTAGTCTCGCCTATACTTGCTAATGGTTCTGGTCATTATCTTAGTAATCTCCCTGTTGGTGACCTCGGCTTGATCATTTGCTTGGGAGAGTCAATTTGTGCTCAACCACTAAGCATTGCATTAACTTCCAAAAAGTTGCACCTATGAAGTGTGTACCATTATCTGAGATAAATACACATGGCACACCAAACCTGTTGACAACTTCTTGTTGAACAAATCGTGCAATTGTAGATGATGTGCAATCTTTAACGGCAACTACTTCAGGCCATTTTGTTAAGTAGTCTACAATAACTATGATGTAAGATTTTCCATTGGACATTGGTGTAATGGACCCCATAAAATTAATTCCCCAAATGTCAAAGGGTTCTAACGGTTGAATCCATTATTGCAGACCCTCCATTCTAACAATCATTCCCCCATCACGTTGACAGTGCTCACAAGATTAGAAGAATTGATGGATATCCCAAAACAAGGTAGGCCAATAATATCCTACAAGCAGGATCTTGATGGCTATTTGTCTCCCAGCATAACGACCCCCACAAGGGCCCTCATGAGCATCTTGAAGAACTCTTGGTTGATCTCTATCGGGAATGCACCATCGAACCAAGCCATCAGGATATACTTTGTAAAGTTGTCCATTGATCTCCATGAATTACTTAGCTCTATGAAGAAATTGTTGTTTCTTCCTAAGGTCTAGCTCTTATGGTGTTTTTTGGGTAAGGAGATAGGTACGAATGCTACAATACCAGTTTGTCTCCGTGGGTGATTGGTTATTCACTACACCGGCAAAGAGGAACTCATCAAGGAAATGATTGAAAACTGGATACTCATCCTCTTTGCTATCCCAACTCAATCGAGATAAATGATCAACAACTACATTCTTGGTGCCCTTGCGATTGATCATTGTTAAATTGAACTCTTGTGGGATTACCAGCCATCGTATAATACAGGGGCTTACCATTGGCTTATTCATGAGGAACCGGATTGCACTATGATCTATGTGTATGAATACTTTGTACCCCAATACATAGTGTCTAAATTTTTCTAGTGCAAACACTACAGCCATTAATTCTTTTTCTGTAGTAGTGTAGTTGAGCTGTGCACTAGTGATACTTTTACTTGCACAGTGGATGTAATAAGGACATTTTTGGTCATCTAACTGTGTAAGTACGACTCCTAAGGCATAGTTGGATGCGTCAGTCATGACATGGAATAGTTTGGACCAGTCAGGAGCTTGTAGAATGGGTGTTTCTACCAGCTTCTATTTCAGAGTTTAGAAAGCTAGTACGCATTCCCTAGTCCACTCGAAGGGTATGTCCTTTTTCATTAACTTTACCAATGGTTTGGCAATCTTTGAAAAGTTCTCTATGAATCTCCTATAGTAGCCAGTGTGTCCAAGGAATGACCGAATGTCTTTGACAGTTTCCAATTAATGGGTAATTCCTTGGATGACTTTGATTTTCTCCAGATCTACCTTTATCCCTACATGTGAGATTTTATGCCCAAGTACTACGTCTTCTTGGACCATCAAATGGCTTTTTTGCTAATTGAGCCTCAAATTAGTTTCTACACACCTTTTCAGCACTTGCTCTAATCAGTCCAAGGCTTAATCAAAGCTTGCTCCATAAGTGGAGAAGTCATCCATAAAGACTTCCATACCATTTCCTATCTGTTGCTGGAATATGCTTAGAACTAAGCATTGGAATGTTGCAGGGGCATTACACAAGCCAAATGGCATTTGTGTGTATGCAAATGTTCCCCAAGGACTGGTGAACGTAGTTTTGGCTTGGTCTTCTGGGGCTATTTGTATTTGGTTGTATTTGCTATATCCATCCAGAAAACTATAATAGCGATGCCATGCAATTGTGTCTAACACTTGGTCAACAAATGGCAACGGAAAGTGATCCTTGAATGTTGCCATGTTTAATAGCCTAAAATATATGCACATCCTCCATTTGCCTCCCTTTTTAGGCACGATTACTAAGGGGCTAACCCATTCGCTATCAGCAATGGGGTATATGAACCCAGCCTTTAGAAGCTATTCGATTTCTTATTTTACTAATTGTTTCAACTTTGGGTTCAATCGCCTCTGTGGTTGTTTTTGAGACTTCATGGAGGAGTTAGCGTAAATCCTATGCTGGCATATCCTAGGATCTATTCTAGTTAATTCTAGATATGACCAGGCAAAGGCTTCTGACCACTTGTTTATTACCTTTATCAAACTCTCTTTTTGTTGCAGAGCAAGTCTTGCATTGATGATTACCAGTTTTCCATTCTTAAGAAACATGTATTCCATACCAATGGACAATGGTTTTAGCTCTAGGGGCTCTTGTTTAAATTTCTTAGGAATTTCCAACTTCCCCCAATTGATGTTTTCTAAGTTAGGACTTGGAAGTTGGAGGTGGACTTGCTCTAATGCATCTATGCTATCTATGTAAGCGCAATTCAAACCCTTAGTTAGTTCCATGCATATAAGTGAGCTAATTTTTTGATCAGCTATTAGCCACTCGGAGTCTTCTTGTCGTGTGGCTGCTGCATATAGGCACCTTTATATATTGATCGTTTATGCACACTGATTGCATGCAGGAGATGTTAGACTTTGCACAACCCATGATCTATGCACGCAATTACACCTTGTGTCATTGTATGCGATGCATGGAACTTTCTTCTTCTCAATCTTTCTAAAAACATTTTCCTTAGATATTTCTAGGGAAAGATCGCAGATTCCTAGGCATGCATTGATAGTGCTTAGCCATGCCCTTCCCATTATGATTGGGAAGTCCCCCTTACTGTTATTCACTTGGATCACCAGGAAGTCAACTGGATACGACCACCCACAAACAATGGTACCAATATCCTCCATTAATCTCAAGTGGATAGTGATGGACTGGTCGGCCAACTCTAAACGGATGTTGCTCTTTTTTAATGGAGGCAAGTTCCAAGCCTTATACATTTCTTGGGATATTAGGTTGACACCAAAACCTGAATCCAAAAGAGCCTTGCATGGCTCATTCCCAATGATTTGTAGATATATTAGGGGACTCTCAAGATCAGAGAAGTTCTTGAGAATGTGACTAGCTTTGATCCAATTAGTAACAACATGTGTTAACATGACCGTATGCATTGAATGTGGTGTTAAGTTCGAAGGGGGCTCTGAAGCTTTACTTGATATGGAGACGTCCAAAGACTCAGCCGCTTGGGGTTGCAAAGGCTTGGTTGAACTGTTGGTTCTAAAGAAAGATCTTTTCTTCATACGGTTGTTAGAACCAACAGTAGGTTGAGAATTAACAACCCTTGTGGCATTGCGTTGTTTTGGCTGAGCAAGGAGTTCACCTTGCATTGCTGGAGCAAGTGGTAATGGAGCTATTGGTGGGAGAGATGTGACTAGATTTGAAGGATGGTACCCTTGTGGAATATTGCCCCTAGGAGAGGGAGTCCTATAGTACTCGCGGGCTTGGTAGTGATGTTGGGGAGTAACATAACCAACAGAGTCACGTGGAGAGATTGGATGTTGCACGTAATATCCATATGGGTCAGGTTGCCGATAAGGATATTGTTGCCTTGGTGGTGGTATTCCCCATGATTGTAGGTGCTGCCACTATTGATGTTGCTCAATCGTTTGTGGTGGAGTTCTACTTGGATAATACGTTAAAGGTTGGTGGAACTACCTTGGGTCACCTTGGGGATAAGGTAACNGATCACTACCTCGCTCTCTAGACTCCTCTACTACTTTGAGAACAATTTGAAACCTACTATCCAGGGAGTCCCACATTTGGTCTACCTTTGCCGATACTTCTAATGCTAACTTTTGGATAGGCAAGGTTTTCCTATTCACCATCTCTTCGAGTGGTGACTCTTCCTCATCCTCACAAAATCTTACTCCCTTCTTTCGGAAAGAAGGATCTCGATTATATTCTTCCGCACTCTCTCTCTTTCGTAGCTCACCTTCTTCCTTAGCAACTTGCTCCAATAGTCCGTGAATTTGATGGGACCTAAGCTCATATAACCTTCCTTGGGCATAAGTCCCAAGGGTTCTTCTCATTTCATGCCTAAGCCCATCTACAAGATGGCGTAGCTGATCCCGCTGCAAATAACCATGGCTAGGACAACGATGTAATAGTGCATAATAATGGCCCATGGCAGCATCCAAGGGTTCATGACTTCCTTGTTTCCATCCTTGGATTTTCTTTTACAAGTTAGACACTTGGGAGTACATTTGATACTTATCGTTGAAAAATTCTAACATAGTACTCCACCTACAAATGGATTCTAGTTCTAACGACCGGTACCAGCTTTCAACTTCTTTTATTAGTGTTTGTGGGAACAACTTAAGTTTTTGCCACTCATTTTCTATGTTTTGAAAGGCACATGCATCATGAAATGCTTGTAAGTGATTTTGAGGATCAGCATTATATCCCCCTTCAAATCGTGGGATGTTATTCATGTCTAACCTCTTGATCCTACTATCTTTTTGGTGCCTTGTTGGAACTCTCACGGCCTCAGTTATGTCTAGCATGCTTTGGGTAGCAAGTAGGGGTTCATCATGATCATCTCATTCGTGGCGTCTATGGTACCTATGCTATTCCCTACTCTCCCTTCTTCTATGGTGTGATTCCCTAGAGTGTCATCATCCTCTATCTTGCCTATCTCGTCTGTGACTTCCACTTTGTTTACCCTTATCCTCACGATCTGTTTCTCTATGGCTACGTCTGGACACTAAAGAAGAGGATGAAGGAGACGATGAAGGTGAAAAAGAAGGAGAACCGCCACCATGATGGTGTCTACTATCTTCTCTTCCGTGGTCTCTACCTTGATTGTGATTGTAATCAGAATGCCCACCTTTGTCATGTGTCCTTGTTCCTTTTTCTGACACTTTATTTCCGTTGGTATCAACACCTGGGTTATGAATAATAGAATGAAGATTCTAATACACAACCCCTTGGCCAAAGTCAAGGGGAGGAACATCATTATGTGGGCAACTACTTGAGGCAGGTTCATCACCCTCGATTTCACTTAAAATGTGGGGAGCATCCTTAGACCATTTTTCCTTCAAGGACTTATGGTGTCTCTCTTGTTGTAAATCCCTTTGTCGTTGCACCTCTGTGGGATGATAGTCTCTCGAATCATAGTCCTACACAATGTATTCTGCATGTAAGTGTTGCATGCCTATTCATGTGAGAGCATGAAGAAGCATACTTGGAACTAAACAGTCGGGAGGTAACACTATGTTACCTTCCAAGTCACGCCAACATAGTTGTTCGTCTTGATGGAGAATAAAGGTGAAGTCGGGTACATATTCATCAGGATGAATATATACCACATGAAACTATTGAGAGATTGGTGGTTCAACATCATGTGTATTCTACCGCCAATTGCTTCTTGTGTTAGTCCTAGGTGGTGAAGTGCTTTTGTGCGAAGAAGAAGACATCTTGTCTTGTTCAGTGTGCAATGTACTATTATCTTTTCCTTAACCAACCCTAAGGGTTTGTTCCAACAATGTGAATGATTTCCTAAGTTCTACTTAGTGCACAAACAACTAAGTCCCTAACAACGGTGCCAATGATGAGCGGCGAGGTACCCCTATGCTCAACCATACGAATACGAGTGTTTCACGCACGATCCAATCAAATTCCAAGGACTAAGTGCCTATGCACCTTTGTGGAACAATAACGGGCTAGTTAATCATTGTCTTCCCAAACTTACTTGTATGTCACGGTTGTATGGTTAAGTAAGCTTGAGGCATATAATTTGTATGGCTTTTATGTGTTTTATATCCTGCGCTAGTAAGGAGGGGGAGAGAGATAACTAAGTAACTAATCTAATTTAACTACTCATTAACTAAGTTCTAATTACTCCTAACACCAGTATCCGTTCCCACTTGCCGTACACATCCTGAACCAGTGCAACACTACTGGGATTACCAAACGTTAATCGTTACTGGGTTACCAAGCGCCACATGCATGCTCGAAGTAGTCGTATTGAGTGTATTTAACTAAGAGAGTTGTAGGGTGAGAGAAATCATTAATCAACTAGGAAAGCATTAAATAATAATTAACGTTATTAAATATATTCTGTATGCTACAAGGTTTATCATAAAGTTCATCTTTATTGCCGTACACAAAGTGTGCTCAAGTACACAATGCTCAAATAAAGATCCATTCACTCTATGACTCCTACTATGGGCACGCAGAAATAATTCTAACTCTAGAGGGAAAAAATGGCAAGAGTTTGGCTAAGGAACTAACTGTCTAATGTGGAAACCAAAGGCGCCGCCTCTTATTTATAGACAAAGAGGCAGGCCGCGATATCAGGTATTTGACATCGCATGGTTGGATCCGATATCGCTGATGCGATATCGTGGACGCAATATCATGGGTCATCAATAGTACATAAAGTTGCCTCAAGGATGACTCGAAATAGAATTCTCTTACTTACAAATCTTTGTTAGACAATGAGCCAATTACTTGAGATAACATATTTTAACATAGATAATAACCCTTTAATTTGTTAGGATAATTTTTATAATAAGAAAGAAATTCAAAGTACATCACATGATAAAAAATGAGGAGAGGTGAAACTCCATGGTAACATTTGAAAAAAAAAAATTCCTGATTATGAAGATGTTTACTTAGATAGGGCATTCCCCAGATGCAATGTGCAATAGTCATGGTCACATGATTGAAGATGATTTGAAGAACTACAAATAAATAAAGATCTAGCTTTTCATAGTAGCAAATAGCGAAAAAGAACTCATGTAGCCAACCACATTTTGTTGGGACAAAGCTAGGATGATAATGATGATTATGATGATGTTTACTTAAATGAACAACCTTGCAATAGATCTTAAAAACTCAAAAAAGAAAAAAGAAAATCCATTGAATCATAATTTTTTAAACCATCTTGAAATTTTCCCTTCTGATCTCTTAGCATAAATTTAACATCAGCCGAACATTTTCGTTTACCTAAAGGCTCAATGCTACAAGGTCATGAAAGCCTAACTCTTTTTCATTGGTTATGTTCAGGCTCAAACTCAAGTTTTATAACTTAGAAATGAGCACTTCTCAACACCTCAAATAATTAAGGGAAGGGGGAAGCAGGGCCAGGAAAATCAAAACAATGAAATTTAAAATACAACCAAAACTTATACAGCCATCACTCCAAACAAAGCTTTTTGCTAGTTAAACTTCAAGAAGGCACACTTTAACCTTTATTAGCGATTAGACCATTTTACAGGAGATACTAATTTAAGAACCCTAACGGTCAAGCAATGGGAAAGGTCGGCCATCCCTGATCGAACTCTTCAACTCGTCATTGTTTTCACACACCGTTTTCTACCTTTAACAGTCCCTCAACTTGTCTTCCAAAAACTTAACCCATTACAGATAATTAGCGACTGTACCAGGTTAGTGTAACCCTTGCCCCAAAAACTTAACCCATTACAGTTAATTAGCGACTGTGCCAGGTCAGTGTTATTCTTGCCGGTTGCCATTACTCTGTTTCAGAATGAAATTGAAATTCTAAACTCTGGCTCCACCTGTACCTGGTTCAATTCCATAGTCTGCATCAATGAATTCATGCTTGCCTTTTACACAATACCTTTTCTAATGGATTTCTCGTGGCAACGTATGTTACTGTGCGTGCTCAACGATGGAAGCAACAACATTGACGAGTATACGATGGTAGCCAACTCAGAAGAACCAGTCCTTGACGAAAATAACCTTAACTCGATTACCGCAGAAATAGCAAATCCATGGTCATTGACTGCCATTGAACACATAGAAAAGAGTTAGATCACCGACCAAATTAAACGCATAATCCAAAACATGATACCTAACGTAGATGAATGAATGAGAGATTGAGAACCAAACATAAGGAGACTATCAGAGCAGAGCCATTACAGTTACAGAAAACAGCTCAACTCACGTGTTGCATCTTAACTGATTTCACCTGCCTCGTCTGGTAGAATCATCAGTTACTGAAACAACCAGCAATGTTGCAATTTGCAAATCCCAGAAATGAAAACATCTTATTATTTGCATCAATCGACGCCGGCTCAACCTGCAGGAATTCCGAAAGTTCCAATCAATTTGATTTGAATTGGTCTGCGCACATGGAAAATTCAATTGCATAAATCAGGAAAGCTGCGCTCCAATTAAACGCCACAGCGTGCCTTCCCTGCCTGCCAAAGCAAAACCCAATGCCCAGATATTCCAGTATTATTATTCAAACGATTAAAAAGCTATGGTTCTGTAAAAATCACTGAGCCACGGTTTTGTATCGCTGTAAGCGCACAGATTCCTGGGTTGCGGAAAAAGACCCACACTGGAAATCTGGATTGTTGGCAAGAACATAAATCCCGCTGCAATCAAATGAATCGATCAATAATGGATGAGGTAGAGTCCCAGGAGCAGCTGCTAGTTTTGATTGTAATATTCATGTGCCTGTTTGCAGCAACAGTGGGAATGTTTACAATTTACGTGTGGTTGGCCTGGTTCACCTCTGCCGCTGCTGCTGTAGCAAGAATTGGAAGAGAATCATGGTGGCAACAGCATGATGATGATTATGGAGAAGAAGATAATGAAGACCAGGAGACTAATTCTGGTTCTGTTTCTTGTGGGTTGTTGCAGCATGAGCTGCAGCAGCTGCCCACATTTGTTTTGTTAGAGAAGGGAAGATTGCCATCAACAGCAACAGCAGCAGGAGCATGTTTCATTGACGTGGATTGCTGCGTTTGTTTGCAAGGATTTAAAGCAGGCGATGAATGCCTCAGAATTCCTGGCTGCAAGCACTGCTTTCACACTGCCTGCGCCTACGCCTGGCTCTCCCGCCGCTCCATTTGCCCGATTTGCAGAGGCCCTGCTTGATGTTCCAGATCTTCAGCCGTGGATTCTTGTTCTTGCGATCTCTCATTCATCCATCCTTTTGTTTTGGCTGCAGTTAAAACATTCAGGACAATTAAGATGCACAATCGTAAGCTCAGGTACGTGACCAAATTTGCAGCGAAGATTCCAGGTTCTACCTTAATCGTCTAGGATTCCACAGATCCGATTCAGTGAGCGTTTCCTATGGTCCACAGGGTGCTAAAAGAGAAGATTAGATTCAGAATTCTATCTCTGCAACTACTTCTACAGCCACAGTCTCTGATAATTGAGTGCCATTAAAGGTTCTCAGTTCTGCGCACACACTTTTTCAACAAAAATTTGTGACCTGCAATGAGACTCTGTTCTGTACAACATTCTGCGTTAACGAAAACTTTAATGAGGTCTTATTGAAACTGAGGTTTTAATAAAGTCTGCAAGGTTTGACGGTTTTACTTGGACAATGCTGCCATTCATGCTTTCTTGCCCATCATAATTCTTAATATTGTAGAAGAGTGAAACCAGCAATCATAACCGATACTTTGTGTGGTTTGCATGTGATGTGCTTGTGTTCTTTGAATTCAAGCAAGAAATCCAGGTACCTATAAACAAGTTATCGGTAGTTACTGCAAACCGATTCAAATTTCGAAGAGTACCTTATTTAGTTATTTTTACCGATAACATACATTTTCGAAAATTAAAAGAGCTTATTTTCATAAACGGGAAAGACATTGCAATGTAGGCAACCTAGAGTGGATACTCTAAATAATAAATTATATAGTTAATAATTAAATTTAAAATTTATTACGAAGATTTATTAAACATGAAGTATATTTCAACTTAGCAATGTATTTAAATAATCTCCAAGGTACTCTTAACCCGTGTTACTAGACTCAGACTCTAGAGTCACTTGTTTGAGTCACTTGATTTTTGGGAAATAAACCTGGACTCTACAAGTTACTCAGAAGACTCGGTCAAAAGTAGTGTCAGGGTCTTTTTTTAAGAAAGAAACCCGCACTGGAAATACTCATTTGTAATCTTTTAAAATAAGCGCAGCTCAGGTCAACCTTTGTATTTTTCAATATTCACCGTTTGTAATCTTTTAAAATAAACTCCGGTCAACCTTTATATTTTTCAATATTCACCATTTGTAATCTTTTAAAATAGTCCAAATTTCAACTCAGCTCGTGTGCCATGAGTGACCTGTTTTCTTGGGAAAACTTGGAACTCTGCAAGTACGCTGAAACTTTGACCGGTCTTAACTGTATTTGGAAGATACTTTGTAACCCTACATTTAAGGAAAATGAAGTATTTATCCTTTATTTTATTCTCTAAATAACTTACTAATTTCCTCCATTAATATACCTCACAAGAGGGACTTGGTAACTTAGGATGATTTTACTATATACAAAAATTTAAAAAATTTAAAAATAAATACAAACATGATTAAATTATTCCAACTATTACAATTTTTTATTTAGTTATTATAATGGGTATATTCTCTTAGTGACATTCAACAACCAACCAAACTTTTTCTCAAGGTTAGGTTAGGTTAGGCTTTTGCTCATCCACTAATCCAAAGCCTTAGGGTTCATTTTGTATCCACCATATCACACCTAACCACTATACTCAAATTAAAATTGAAACTAGATACTTGTATACAAATTCTAAATTTAATTAATTTGAATAGCCTTCAATGTAATGGTTTAAGTTTAGCCCATTATTTCCCATTGGTTTGAAAAGACTATAACAAAACATACAAATGGGATGAGTATTCCTTTTTATACATAAGTGATGAGTGGTTGGGTATTCCAACGCTCCACCATACAAGTCACAAGTGTACATGTACGACCTGATCATAATTTGTGGATGGCCAATGTAAATTCACTATTAGTTGAGGTTCAATTCATGATCGTTGTCTTTTCACGTAGAGTTAATGAAGTGCAAGTTGTATGGTTTAACTCTTGGTGAGGCATATGATATATTGATGTTGTCAGCTCAAACTAAGACTAAGTGTGAACATAATTGAAATAGAACAAGAGAATCTAAGTCTAAGTGTAATGCAAGTAAAGAAACTATTCTAGCCTCTAGGCAATAAGTATCTATTCTTGGTTTACCGTTTACATCTTGGGCTTATGTAACCATCACTGGGATTACCAAGCGTTATGCTATTATGCGAACTAAGCAATAACATTATTGGTATTACCAAACAATTACACAATACATTCAAAACCAGTCATACTAAGGAACAATGGAAAAAGTAACGTGCTTAGAAATTGTAAATGACTTAATCAAGGTAGACATAATAAAAGGATAAAAGTTAAACAAAGTAAGAAACATGAAGTAAAGTAAACTAAGTAGAATGCTACAATGGCAAAAAACAATCTCAATCTTTATTTTCAACTATGAACTATGCCTAAGAATAATTCACTTGAATAAAGATTTCATACAATTGCTTAACACCACACTGCAAGCATTCACTAAATTGCTAAGTGTAAATCAAGAAAACAAACTGCACAAATTTACCTAAGTGTTGGACAAAATTTGTTTGTTTGACGCAATGATGGGTTGGTATTTAAAGTGGAGACCAAGACCCACTACATCATCTCTGCAATGATGTTAGCAAAGCTATGATATCTTAGATACGATATTGCATCATTGATTTTTAATGACTTTATCGTACCCTCATGACTAATTGGAAACTTGCCCTTGAGTTAAAACAAAAGGAGGATAGCATTCCTTACAAAATTTGTGGGGTTGTATACAGACTTAAATATTGACTTATTTATATGACTAACTCTACTATGAATGTCGCATTATGGTTCAAGTGATGTTTACAAAATTATCGTGCATTGCATGATGGACACACATGACAACAAAACAAAAACAAACTTCAAAACGTGATGTAGCCTTATGCTCTTGGTGGCGGTGGCTCCTCCATTGGTTTGTTTCCTTTGTCATTAGGCTTTTGAAATTGATAGCATTTAATTAATGCCTAAAGTTTCTCCTCTTTTGATCTGGGATCATGTACCATCCAAGAAAATTCAAAAATATTTGCTAGAGTTGGTATTTTCCATGGGCCAAGCAACTATGGAAACATCTTATTTTCCTTCACATACCATGCCGCGAGCTGTCATTATTCTTCTTCAATTGCTCTAACTACTTTTCTCAATTCTTGGTAATCTATCATTCTATGAGCCAGATTTTCTATGATGTTCTTTTGATCCTAGTAGCTTGACTTGAGTACTTGAAGTCCAGAGTTTGCAATGTGTAACTTTTGTTGGGGTTCCTTCCTATCCACAAACCCTTTTTCATATAGCATGTAAATTGTGACCACTTGCTACTCTAGTTCATTTCTAGGTCTACCTGTTGTGAGCATGGCTAGATTAGCATATCAAAGATTTGCTAATCCCATGTATTTTGTGAGCTCCTCGATCTATAGGTCCTTGTTTTTCACTTCAACTTGATGGATGTGGGCAAAACCATCCAAGATTGGCTGTAAGTCAAGTGTCTATGTGGTGATGGTACTAATTTTGGCCTTAGCCATTTGGATTTCTTTTTCATTGATCTACTTATACATATCCAATTGGTCTTTCAATGCTCTTTTATCCTTTCATGCTTTTTGGTCTCATTTTTCCATGCACTAATCTCAATGACTGACTTCTGGAAGATGTGATAGTGTTCTATTTTCCCTAGCCAATTTTTGCATGTCTTGGTTGACTCTTCTGAATTGCTCTCTGAGCTAATGGATGCTCTCTTCGAGGACATTCTTTTGTTTTTCTATATCAATCAACCTTATGTTCTTCATAGAAATCTTTTAATTTTCTTCTTCTAGGGTAGTTAGGACTTTAGCAGGAGCGTATGTTTGTGCTTCAGCCACTGAAGTGATCCACCTTGCTTTTTCCTTCTCCATTTCTACTTGAATATTTTTGGCTATTAGTTGGACCACTTGTTCAATTCTAAATTTGTCCAGCTAGTTTGGCGCTACATATTATGCAGGGTCTTGTTTTTCTGCTCTTACTACTACCAATTTGGCTTGCAACCTCTCCACCTCATTCTCTACGTGTTCAACTCTAATTTCAATCATTACTAGTTTATCCTTTTGATGAGTGGTGAGGTACCCCTACACTCAACCATACGAATATGAGCATTACACGCATGATCCGGTCGAACTCCGCAGACTAAGTGCCTACATGCCTTATGAAACACTTAAGGATAATCATTCGTTGTCTTCCCAGACTTACTTGTATTTGTTATGGTTGTATGGTTAAGTAAGTCTGAGGTATGTGATTTTTATATCTTCTATGTTTTATCGCCTATGTTAATGAGGGAAAAGGTGAAGAGAATAATTAACTAACTTTAAGTAACTATGTCTTAATTAACCTAGCATCAATATCTGTTCCCACTTACCATTCACACCCTGAACCAATGCAACCTTCTAGGATTACCAAACACTATTTGTTGCTGGGATTACCAAGCGTAACGCACGTGCTCGAAGCAGTCGTATTGAATGCACTTAACTAGGAGAGAAGGATTGAGAGAGATTTAATTAACTAATAAAGCATTTAAATGATGAATAATAAATAACAATAATTAAAGTCCTATTTAGCCTATTCCATGCACTGCAAGGTTTATCCAATAGCTCGTCTTTATTGCCATACACAATTATACGTTTAGGTACAAAATTGCTCGAATAAAGATCCATTTACTTTAGAGTTCCTATTGCGGGCACATGGAAATTATTCTATCTCTGGAGAGGTAAAACTGCTAGAGTTTTGCTAAGGGTCTAGATCTAGATTGAGAAACAAGGAAGAGTTGTTTCTTATTTATAGATTTAGCAGCGCACTACGATATCACGTACACGATATTGCGGCCCATGCGATATCGCGTCCCATCATACCCCCATGACTAAATAAAAACTCCTCCTCGAGTTCCTTACAAAATATTGGAAAGGTATGGGATTATTGACTTGAATGGAACTAATGGTGAATGGGATGACATGTGAACGGATCATCATTACAAAACATGAAAAAACTAGTGTTCACGACAATAAGAGTGAACACTTTATACCTTTGACATCAGGCCTTATTTGGTAGCTGAGAGAGAAGAAAGAAGAGAGAAGAAGTCTGTTACTGCCAATGCCAAGATTGCGCCTTTCATTTTCTATTCGTAAGCACGCCATCCATCTCATTCCTTGCATAGTTGCTTCAGCGTCGATCCATTCCAATTGTTCCCTCCAGATCCAATCTATTGTTGTATGATTGCCATCTGCACACAACACAGTCTTATATTAGCAAGGGTAAATGAATCACAATGCAATTGATACCTTGCTTTGGTGAAAGGTTCATTGGCTAAGTTGTGGTATGGCTGATGCAGACTCTAGAGATATAATAATGGTGATTACCAAAGGTGTAGGGGTTAGGAGAAAATTGAAAAAATTGGGTCTGGACCCCCATGACTAAGGGCGAACCTTTGATAGCAATAGAATGGAGAAAGAAGAAGAACAAGAAAGATGGAGAAAAAGAGACAACTATAACATCGATGAAATGGATGTCAAGATGGAAATGAACAAAATAGAGTGGATTGCAAAAATGTTAAGGGAAAGAATTTAACTAGTGTACCAAATAGGAATGCCAGTGGGTCCTCCCCAAAGCAGGCACATGCCCTTAATGCCCTAACAAACCCACATTCAAAGAGTCCATAGGCTCTAGGAATGTCATTTGAACAAGAGTTAAAGTCTTAACCACAAGAATTTACCAACAAGAAAACAATGTGTCAACTAAAATATACACTAATGATACAACAAGCAATGAGATGAACAATGGAGAGAAGGATGGAGATAAGAGAATGGAATGGAATCCCAAGAACAAGGTGGTGTACAGCCCCTTGTGTAGTTAATGATTAATGTAACTTAGTAGATCCTATTCCAAGTCCAGCCTCAAACAAACCACATCTAGTGACTTTGCGTTAATGCATTCGGCCAATCCATCTACTTGAAGTAACAAGAATGCCTTCACCAAAGAGCCACCACCATTCCAACAAAATGAAGGAGGAGAAAATGGGAAGCGAGAAGGGCCTTAGTTAGAGGGAACATGCTATTTTAGTTCCATAACCAATGCTTGTAGCCCAAATGATTATTTCTTCTAAGGGGTGTGCTTTGAATTCTCACTGTGTGTCT
>MNCI01026334.1:1187050-1223615 GCA_015680685.1 Gnetum montanum | reverse complement strand
CTTAGTTAGAGGGAACATGTTTATTTTAGTTCCATAACTAGTGCTTATAGCCCAAATGATTATTTCATCTAAGGGGTGTGCTTTGAATTCTCACTGTGGGTCTNACCCAAGAGAATGGCCAACACAAATGCATCAAATCCCCTTGAAGTCACACCCTGTTCAATCCTTGAGTCCTTCCTTAGTTTGAGAAATGCCCAGTCACTGATTCATTAATAGTTCTTATTTAGAAAGGGACTGGAAATTTCCAAGCCGAGAGAGACCATAGAAATTTGTGGATGTATGGATGAAGTGGACTCATTGCATGTCATATCAAAAGAACCATACCTTAGTATCAACATCATAATCTTAAAGGTAAAAGCCAAACATTAGCAATCAATAGAAACAATTCATATCATCATTAATAACACTTATTAAATGAAAAAATTTAATAAAATGAATAGCACACACACACACACACACAAAGAAATGAAAAAGGTATAAATGATGTTATAAAACAAAAACAAGAAAAGTTAAAGAAATTTGTAAAACAAAAATGTGCAAAACAAAAACTTAAAAAGAACTGAGGGCCTCAATTTATTAGCATAGGTGGCCATCTCCCCGATGATTGAATTGCAAGGGAAAGATCCGAAATAAGGAGCGTGGTTGTCCGTTATTAGAGGTGTAATTTGCATTGGTTGTTCTTGGTTCATGGAAAGGTTTGGTTTGTTGCACATTAACCAATAATCTCTTATTAAGGCTTTCAAGCTTGTATATTGTCATGGCTCCCGAGGGAAAGGTCGTATGAATAATGTAGGGCCCTTTCCACAATGTTTGAAATTTTGTACATTGTGGTACATGTGTGGGGTTCCAGTAAAGGACCTTGTCTCCTGGTTGGTACTTAACCCTTTGAATTCTTAAGTCATGAAATTGTTTATTATGTGCCTTGTGCAACCCATTTGATGACAAAGCAACCAATCTATTCTCGTCTAGCACATTTAGAGCTACCAACCTTTATTTTTGTGCTAGGTTGAGGTCAAGGTGGAGGTCACATGCCATGGATAGTGTACGAAGCTCTGTTTGTATTGGGAGCTTTGGAAGTTTTCCGTATACTAACTCATAGGGAGAGTAACCTATGGGAAGTTTCCAAGTGGAGCTGTACGCCCAAAGAGCATCGTTTAGTTTCGTGCTCCAATCTCGCCTAAATTTGCTAATTGTTCTTGTTAATATTCTTGTAATCTCCTGATTAGTGACCTCAGCTTGGCCATTATCTTGGGGGTGATAAGGTGTGATCAATTTATGTTCAACCCCTAAGCGTTGCATCAACTTGTGAAAGGTTGCACCCATAAAATGTGTTCTATTATCAGAGATGAGTGCACGCGACACACCAAACCTATTTACGATTTGTTGTTGTACAAATTGTGCAGCCATAGACGATGTGCAGTCTGTTACAGCAGCTGCTTTAGCCCATTTGGTTAAATAGTTAACAGCAACAATGATATAATCTTTCCCATTAGACATCGATGTAATGGGCCCCATAAAATCTATTCCCCAAATGTCGAAGGGTTCCAAAGATTGAATCCATTGTTGCGAACCCTCCATTCTAATATTCATTCCACCATCGTGTTGACAACGCTCACAGGATTGGACAAATTGATGGGCATCCCAAAATAGCGTTTACCAGTAATATCCTACAATTAGGATCTTAATGGCTGTTCGTCTCCCTGCATAGTGGCCCCCACAGGGACCCTCATGAGCATCTTGGAGAACTCTTAATTGATCCTCATCAGGCACACACCATCAAACCAAGCCATCAAGACAAACTTTATAGAGTTGTCCCTTGATTTCCATGAAGTACTTGGTTTTATCAAGAAACTGTTGCTTATTCCTAAAGTCCAACCCCTGTGGTGTTTGTTGGGAAAGGAGATAAGTAAGAATGCTACTATACCAATTTGTTCTTGTGGGTTGGTTATTCACTACACTGACAAAGAGGGTTTCGTCAGGAAAGTGATCAGATACGGCATATTCGTCCTCTTTGTTATCCCAGTGCAACCGAGGTAAGTGATCTGAGACTACATTCTCGGTGCCCTTTCAGTCTACTATTGTTAAGTCGAACTCCTGAAGGATTACCAACCAACATATAATACGAGGGCTAACCGTTGGCTTGTTCATGAGGAACCTAATTGCACTATGATCCATATGAATATCCACTTTTTAGCCTAACACATAGTGCCTAAATTTGTCTAGTGCAAACACTACAGTCATTAATTCCTTTTTCGTAGTTGTGTAGTTGAGTTGTGCACTGGCGATACTCTTACTTGCATAGTGGATATAATAAGGGCATTTTTGTTCATCTAACTATGTTAGTACGGCTCCTAATGCATAATTAGATGCGTCAATCATGATATGGAATGGTCTAAACCAGTCAAGGGCTTATAGAATGGGAGTTTCCACAAGCCTCTTTTTTAGAGTTTGGAATGCTCGTTCACATTCCCTGGTCCATTCGAATGGTGCATCCTTCTTTGTTAATTCCACCAACAGTTTGGTAATTTTTGAGAAGTTCTTGATGAATCTCCTATAGTAGCTAGTGTGTCCAAGGAATGATTGAATGTCTTTGACAGTTTCTGGTTGTCGGGTGATTCCTTGGATGACTTTAACCTTTTTTGGGTCCACCTCTATTCCTGACTGTGAGATCTTATGCCCCAATACTACGCCCTCTTGAACCATCAAGTGGCTTTTCTACTAGTTGAGCTTCAGGTTGGTTTCAACACATCATTTTAGCACTTTCTCTAATTGGTCCAAGGCTTGATCAAAGCTTGTCCCATAAGTGGAGAAATCGTCCATAAAGACTTCCACTCCATTTCCTATTTTTTGTTGAAATATGCTTAGGACTAAACATTGGAACGTGGCAAGGGCATTACACAAGCCAAATGGAATTTGCTTATATGCGAATGTTTCCCAAGGACTGGTGAACATTTTTTTGGCTTGATCTTCTAGTGCTATTCATATTTGATTATATCCACTATACCCATCCAGAAAACTATAATAGCGATGCCCCGCTATAGTGTCCAAGACTTCGTCGACGAACAACAACGAAAAATGATCTTTGAATGTTGCCATGTTCAGTAGCCTAAAATCTATACATACCCTCCATTTTCCTCCCTTCTTAGGCATGATTACTAAAGGACTAACCCATTCACTATTAGCAATGGGATATATGAACCCGACCTTGAGGAGCTGTTCTATCTCTTCTTTTACTACTTGTTTCAATTTCGGGTTCAATCGTCTCTGTGGTTTTTTTCGAGGCTTCATGGAAGGGTCCATGTAAATCCTATGCTGGCATACCCTAGGGTCTATTCCAGTTAACTCGGGATATGACCAGGTAAAGGCTTTTAACCATTTATTTATTACTTTCAATAGGCTTTCTTTTTTCCTAGGGAAAAGTTTTGCGTTGATAATTACCAGTTTTTCGTTTTCAAGGATCATGTATTCCAAACCGATGGGCAATGGTTTTAGATCTAGGGACTCTTTTCTAAATTCCTCAGGAATCTTCAACTTCCCCCAGTTAATGTTTTTGAAGTTAGAGGCTGGAAGTTAGCAACGAACTTGCTCTAGTGCGTCTATGCTTTCAATGTAAGCACTAGTTATCCCCTCAATTAGTTCCATGCATGTTATCGAGTTTCTCTCTTGATCGACCATCAGCCACTGGGTGTTTTCTTGTCGTGTGGCTGCTGCATATAGGCACTTTTGTATGTCAATGTCTTATGCACACTGATTGCATGCAGGAAATGTTACACTTAGCATCACCCATGATTTCTACACGCAATGGCACCCTGTGTCACTATATGCGATGCATGGAACTTTCTTCTTCTCAATCTTTCCAAAAGTATTTTTCTTGGATATTTCTAGGGAAAGATTGTGGATTCCTAGGCATGCATCTATTGTACTCAGCCATGTCCTTCCCATTATTATCGAGAAGTCCCCTTTGTCATTGTTTATTTGTATTACTAGGAAATCAGCTGGGTATGACCAACCACCCACGGTGGTAACAATGTCCTTAACCTGTCCCAAAGGAACAGTGATGGACTAGTCAGCCAGCTCTAAGTGAATATTGCTCTTCTTGAGTGGAGGTAGGTTCCAAGTTTTATACAATTCTTGTGAGATTAAGTTGACTCCAGAGCCTGAGTCAAGAAGAGCCTTATGAGGTTCGTTCCCAGCGACTTGGAGATAAATTAGGGGGCTTCCCGGATCAGAGAATTTCTTGGGAATGTGGCCTACCTTAATCTAGTTGGTAACAGTATGTGTTAACATAACCGTGTGCATTGGGCTCAATTTTTGGTTTGAAGGGGGTCCCGAAACCTTATTTGGTACGGAGGTGTTTAGATGTCCAACCGCTTGTGAGGGTGATGGCTTAGTTGAATTGTTGGTTCTGAAGAAAGGTATTTTCGGCATAAGATCATTAGGACCAACTAAGAATTGAGGATTGGAAGCCCTCGTGACATTGGGTTGTTGTAGTTGAGTGGGAAATACCCTTGGCATTGTTGGAGCGGTTGGTGGTGGAGCTACCAACGTAAGAGGTGCAGATGGATCTGGAGGATGGTATGCATGTGGAGTATCCCTTCTAAGAGAGGGAGTCTGAAAATACTCCCAAACTAGGTAGTGACATTGTGGGGTTGCATGATCCATAGAGTCACTTGGAGAAACCAACTGCTGCATGTAATAGCCATACGGGTCTGGTTGCCAGTAAGGGTATTGTTGCCTAGGCAGTGGCGTCCCCCATGACTATGGGTGTTGCCACTGTTGGTGTTGCCCGATAGGTTGTGGCAGAGTTCCACTTGGATAATATGTTAACGGTTGGTGGAACTACCCCGAGTTACCTTGGGGATAAGGTAACCTTTGGGATGCCTGCCATCTGTTAAGTCTTGGGTTGAGTGCATACACCCCAGACTCTTGTAGATGTGAGATTATTGGGCAACATCCCTTAGGATGGTCATATTAGCAGATCTCACATCCACTGTCATTGTTTGTGTTAGAGTCCACAACCTCATCGACGATAGTCATTTTTCCCTTACCCTTGTCACGTGCATGGCCTAAATCTCTCCGCTTTTTCTTATCAGGGTCACTACTTTGTTCCTCCTTAGACTTCTCTATGATTTTTAGAACGGTTTCAATTTTACTATCTAAGGAGCTCCATATTTCATCTACCTTAGCCAACACTTTCGTTGTTAGTTTTTGAAGTGGCAAGGTTTTTCTATTCACAAACTCTTCGAGTGATGACTCATCCTCTTACTCACAGAATCTTACTACCCTCTTTCGGAGGGAAGGATCACGGTTATACTCTTCCGCGCTCTCTCTTTTCCATAGCTCCCCTTCTTCTTTAGCTACTTGCTCCAAAAATCGATGAATTTCGTGGGACCTAAGTTCAGATAATCTCCCTTGGGCATATGTCCCAAGGGTTCTCCTGGTTTCATGTCTTAGCCCATCTATGAGGTCGCAGAGTTGATTCCATTGTGTGTAACCATGGTGATGAGTGGTGAGGTACCCCTACACTCAACCATACAAAACGAGCGTAGCACGCGTGATCCGATCGAACACCGCAGACTAAATGCCTAAACGCCCCATGGAACACTTGGGGTTAATCGTTCGTTATCTTCCCAGACTTACTTGTTGTTGTCACGGTGTATGGTTAAGTAAGTCCGAGGTATATTATTTTTTTGGTCTTTTATGGTTTTATGTCTTCTACCCTAAGAGCAAAGGGTTGAGAAACTAACTAACTCTAACTAATGTTCTAAGTCTATATTAACTAGCGTCAGCATCCGTTCCCACTTACCGTACACACCCTAAACTATGCAACTGTGGCTACCAAACGCTAATCGTTACTGGGATCACCACACATAACGCACGTGCTCGAAGTGGTCGTACTGAGGCACCTAACTAGCCTAAGCATGATGAGCAGCCGATTCCTTGACTAGCCGTACACATCCGTAGATGCTCATAATCAAGTTGTACTCATCCCGCATTCTAGGAGACAAGGGTGAGAGAATCTAATCGCGATGAGTAGCTGATTCCTTGGTTAGCCGTACATATTCGTCAATGCTCGTAACCAAGTCGTACTCATGCCACGCTAACAACAGGTAAGAAATAACATGTAAGAAATAACAAATAATAAACCTCTCCATGTACTGCAAGGTTTATCCACAAAGCTCGTCTTTATTGCCGTACACAACTTGCGTTCAGGTACAAAGCTACTCGAATAAAGAACCATTCACTTGGGGGACTCCTACTACGGGCACATGGAAAATATTCTATCTCTCGGGTGATCAATCCACCAGATCTTCGCTACTTCTAGCCTAGGATGGGAAATGAGGGGAGTGTCACCTCTTATTTATAGATTTGACGACGGACCGCGATATCGCGTACGTGATATCACAGGGGACGACGCGATATTGCGTCTCATCACATGGCCCAGGGGCAACGATGTAGCAGTGCATAATAATGATCCATGGCAACATCCAAGGGGTCATGAGTACCCTGCTTCCATCCTTGGATCTACTTACGCAAGTTGGACACTTTGGAGTATGTTTGGTATTTATCGTTAAACAATTCTAACATTGTACTCCACCTCCTAATGGTTTCTAGCTCTAAGGACCAATACCAACTCTCTACTTCTTTGATGAGTGTCCTAGGAAACAACTTTAACTTCTGCCACTCGTTTTCAATATTCTGCAAGGCACAGGCATCATGGAATGCATGTAAGTGGTTCTGCGAATCAACGTTGTATCCCCCTTCGAATCGTGGGATATTATTCATGTCTAGTCTCTTGATCCAACTATCTTTTTGGTTCCTTGTAGGTATTCTCACAGCCTCCATAATGTCTAACATACTTCAGGTTGCTAGTAGGGGCTCGTAATGATCATCTCTCTCATGACATCTATGAGCCTACATGGTTCCCTACTTTCCCTTCTTTCATGCCTTGACTCTCTAGAATGCCCTTGTCCTCACTCTCGACTCTCTCATTGAGGTCTNGATGGAAGCAGGGTACTCATGAACCCTTGGATGTTGCCATGGATCATTATTATGCACTGCTACATCGTTGCCCCTAGGCCATGTGATGAGACGCANGGAAGAAGAAGGAGAGCCATCGCCATGACGATGTCTCCTGCCTTCTGTTCGGTGATCCATNAAGAGGTGACACTCCCCTCATTTCCCATCCTAGGCTAGAAGTAGCGAAGANGGAATCAGAACTAGGGTTGTGTATCATGGAGCACAAGTTCTGATACCCCACCTCCTCATTATCATTAGGAGGGGAAACATCATTTCGTGGAGAACCTATTGAGATAGGTTCGCCACCCTTAATTTCTATTATGCTAGGCAAAGCATTACAGGGGCCTTTGCCCTTCAACGATGTGTGGTGACTCTCTTGTCGTAAGTCTCGTTGACATTGCGCTTTTGTGTGATGGTAATCCCTTGTGTCATAATCTTCTATAACGTATTCAGCATATAGCTGTGTCATGTCTATCTGTGCAAGAGCACGAAGGAGCATGTTAGGGACTGCCCGATCCAAGGGTAACACTATGTTACCTTGCAAGTCTCGCCAACGCAGTTGTTCATCCTGATGGAGGATAAAGGTAAAATTAGGTATATACTCATCATGATGAGTATACACTACCTGATACTCTTGAGGAACTGGCGGTTCTTGGTTACATGTGTTAGACTACCGACGGTCTCTTGTGTGATCCCTAGGTGGTGAAGTGCTTTTATGAGAAGAAGAAGACATTGTTATCTTGTCAGTGTGCTATTGACTGTTGTTTAAATTTTCTTCTGATTAACCCTAAGGGTTCGTTTAAGCTTCCCAACGATGTGGATGATTTCCTATGTTCTACTTAGCGCACAAACAACTTAGTCCCCGGCAATGGTGCCAATGATGAGTGGCGAGGTACCCCTACACTCAACCATACGAATACGAGCGTTACACTCGCAATCCCATCAAACTTCGCAGACTAAGTGCCTACATGCCTTATGGAAAACTTAAGGTTAATCATTTGTTGTCTTCCTAAACTTACTTGTATTTGTCACGGTTGTATGGTTAAGTAAGACTGAGGTATGTGATTTTTATATCTTCTATGTTTTATCGCCTATGCTAATGAGGGAAAAGGTGAAGAGACTAATTAACTAACTTTAACTAACGAAGTCTTAATTAACCTAGCATTAGTATCCATTCCTACTTATCGTTCACACCCTGAACCAATGCAACCTTCTAGGATTACCAAACGGTATTCGTTGCTGGGATTACCAAGCATAACGCACATGCTCGAAGCGGTCGTACTGAATGCACTTAACTAGGAGAGAAGGGTTGAGAAAGATTTAATTAACTAATAAAGCATTTAAATTATGAACAATAAATAACAATAATTAAAGTCCTATTTAGCCTATTCCATGCACTGCAAGGTTTATCCAATAGCTTGTCTTTATTGTCGTACACAATTGTGCGTTCAGGTACAAAATTACTTGAATAAAGATCTGTTCATGTTGGAGCTCCTATTGCGGGCACATGGAAATTATTCTATTTGTAGAGAGGTAAAACTACCAGAGTTCTGCTAAGGGTCTAGATCTAGATTGAGAAACAAGGGAGAGCTGCCTCTTATTTATAGATTTGATGGTGCACTGCGATATCGCGTCCCATCACCTGTGTTGAAATAAGCTCAGACTGAATCATAGTGATATTGCTATGGATATCAAAAAGGTTTTGCATTACTTTCCCTCTCTACAGTATTCGATCCAAGATATCTTCATGTTCTTGTAGGACCATGGAGGTTTCAGCTATGGTTTCAACAACTTTGGCTCCAATCATATCTACTGGCAACACAACGGGAATATTGAAGGACTCCTTTATATTATCAATGATAACTTCAACTACTCCTACTACATCCTAGTGTTACATTACCATAACTATGGCTCCTTCTCCAATCTCTAGCATAACTTGGAAGGATGCAACATTCCCTAATATTTGTTATGCCTAGTCATCATCTTCTTTTTCTTATAATGATATTTGACTACTAGCGAGTATTATTGATACTAAAGGTCTTATGAGAGTGTCTCTAACTTGGTACATGCTTGAGACTTTTCTATTTCCCTAACTAATGATTTCTACAATTTGCATAAATGTCTCTTAGAAGGTTAGTAATCTTGTTGTGCTAGTGGAGCACTTGATTCTAGTTGATCATCAGCTGGCGCTGATCCACTAGGTCCTACTTACTCCTATCCCATTACTAGGATGTTTCCTACTAGTATAGATCCTATAGCTTCCTTAGTGTTTGTTGGCTTCTCCAGTTGATCTTTCTTAGGAGGCACTAGCTTCAACATCTCAACATAGGATGCATTCTGGGCCTTGCATAAAACATCATTAATGTAGCCCAAAATTCTTGCTTTCTTGCATAGCCTTTTGATGAGGCAAGGGAATGACAAAGTGAGTTTCCCTACATTCTTCTCTTTAAATCTTCATTGGATTTCTAGAAAGAGAAGATGAGCAATGTTTGCTTGGAATTTCCTAATAAGGATGACACTTCCTCTTGTAGCATAGGTGGAAATCCTATTTAATTTATTAGTGAGAAAATAATGATAAGTCCCGATCTTTAAATATATCTTCTCTTGAACAGACAATTCACTATATTATTTATCCGCTTTACCATAAGTCCTTTGCAACCATAACTTCTTTGCATCTGTGTTGGATCTTGTGGATATCTGTGCAACATTTGCTCCAATATTTGGAAGATTCAATGCCTTTATGATTGCTTCAATTGAATAGGGCATTGTGACTCCTTCAATTTTAACTATGGCATCATCTTGTTTATTTTTTCAAAATTGTAAACTTTCCCTAAGTACCATTCACCATTGCATGATAGAGTTAGCCAAAGAGGAGAGGCTTAGAGCTACTCTCAAACATTGGTAGGTGCAAATTGCATAAATGATTTGAAATTGAGTGCCACAATGGCTATGGAAATGATAGACTTCTCTTGAATAGCTTGGAGACATTCGCTTGATAATGTGATGCACTATCCCTACTCTTGAGTTGGCGATGCTTCAACCTTAGCTTGTGTAGAATATTCCATCATAGGTGTTTGCTAATGAATGCTGAAGGATTAAGCTTCTTGCTCAGCTTGTGAAGTCTATTCTCCAACTTGTCTCCTTCCTCTGGGTTTCTCACCTCTTTGCTATGAGATCCCTTCGGTTGTGGATCTTTTAGGAGCCATCTGCAATCATAATGGATTTGTTTAATATTACCTAAGGATTTCAAATAAGTTCCTAATGGTTCATAATCCTTTCTTGGATTCTTGGATTCGATCAAAATTTATCCTTATTACTATTTTTTAGCTCTTATTAGGATTGTAGAGTTAGAAAAATTTCAAAAAGAAACCCTTATTGGCTATATCTTTTAATTATTACAACCTCTCACAATTGTTATTTTCTCACTTATTATGTATTCGAATGGGTAATTAGGAGGAATGATTAAGTTTATTAGCTCTTATTCAATTATTTGATTAAGATTTAATTGATTGTTATTATTCTAACCTTTAATGCACTCTTTCATATGTTAGAAAAATTTTTCTCAAATTGCACAAACTATGCACAAAGCTCTCCCCTACTACTAAGTTCATCACCCCATGATCAAGTGGATTTAAGAATCACATAAATTGGAGCTATAGTGAGAAAGTTATGAAGCATGAAAGTTTGGTTGCTAGAGGATTAGAAAAATGGCATGAATTCCCTATGCATCAAATGAAAAGAATGAAAATTTTCTAACTCTTCACGCATCTATATAGATTTTTGTGAATGTGACATCATAAATACAACATCGTAACTACAAGATATTAGGGCCTAACACATCATAGCTACAACATCACCATTAAAAAATTTGAGATTCTGAGCAATTTCTGATGGAAAAATTAAGTAAAATGAATAGTTTCAAAGATGTAAAAGTGATTTAGAGGATCTTTGAGTAAGGATGAAGCTCAGAATATGATAATTTAGCATTAAAAGTGCATGAAACAAGGAATCTTAGGCAAAGTAAGTTGATTAAATTTATTGGGAATCGTTGGTAGGAATTGGCAAAGGTATGATTAGCTATGAGTATGTAGGAAAGTGAAAATGATTGTTTAAGTGTTCTTGAGGCATAAGATGATGAGGTATTGGTCATTAGGTATGAAGCACAAGAGTTATACAAGTGGGTCCTCCTCAAATTATGCTCCAATCCTTAGTGCCCTTGTATAACCACACCTATAAGTGTCCGTAGGCACTACCTATCCTCCAAAACACACATGTTAGTATTGCCTTGATGAGAAAATAACACTATATTATACAAAACCATTAAAGTATGATAATATATAACAATGAGGTGGAATGAAAGTAGTAAGGATTATACAAAATGGTACATGAGGTGTCTTACCATAGGTATAATGAGTTCTATGTGTAATATATGGTTAAAGTAATCATTAGCCTTTCTATCCAAGATTCAAACCAAATCCATACCAGTGACATCACATTGTATCATCTCAACACTGACAGCCACAAGAGTACCACAACTATAAGCAGTATTAACACTTGGCAATGAAGTTCAAAGAAGTAGTTTATTAATAGCATATTTTATTTTTTAGAGACTTGGCCGTTGAACAAAGGAGTGCCTTCAGGCATTGGTAACATGTCTTTCTAGCCCCGTAACCAACGCAAGTCTAAGAAATCTTGAAATTTTTGAGAAGTCGCCTACCGTCAAGCATGGGTAACATGTTTTTCTAGTGGAATTCCAAAAAAAAATTATTTTGTCCATTTATTATGTTATTATTTTATAACCCTTACCAAAGGACTACCTTCGAGCATAGGTAACATGTCTTTCCAATGGCATGGTAAGGCAGCACTTATTTTAGACATACTTTCATTTTTTGTTCGATCTCAAGTAAATATTACAACTTAATAGTAGGATCAGACATATAGAAGTAGCCTTAGAGAATCAAAAAATACCCTTGATGTCACACCCTTTTCATTCCTTCTTAGTTATTTACTTTTCTATACATGCATAATGATCATAGATTTATTTTAGTTTTGTGGTGAAAAGACTATCATTATGTCCATGATAAGAATCTCTTATTATTGGAAATGAGTGGATGGATGATGTGGTCTCACTGTATATAGAATTAAATTTCAAATATTTGATAAAATTCACATTATTAGGACTACACCTTGATTTATTCCTTTGCATTTTATTAGAAAAATCAACAAAAATATGTACAAGAGAGATGATGAAAAATTTTAGAAAAATGATAAGAATAGAAAATGTAGTAAAATATTTAAGAATAAAAATTGATCCAAAAGAAATAGAAAGAGTATAAAAGAATGGAAAAGTTACGAAAGAACGTGAAAATTAGTAAGAAAGGTAAAAAGATAAAAAGTAGAAAAATGTCAAGAAGAAAACTCATGCCTAAGTGTCAAATTTGACACCCCCATGACTATTATGAGAAGTGGATATTTGGAAGATAGAACAAGTAGTAAACTACGTGGTGGATAAGGCAAAGTTCTTGAGAGAGTAAGGAATGTCATGATATGGCTTGACTTATTGAATATTGATAAGAATTAGCTTTTGTGGGGTTGTTGGGTGATAGATCTATATGGTACCAGATCGACAAGTAGTATGGACAATATATGGTCCTTCCCATAAGATTTGGAACTTAGCCTTTTGTGAGACATGGCTAGGATTATAGTAGAGAACTTTATTGCCCAGCTTAATTGACACTTGTCTTATCCTAGCATCATGCCTACATTTAGAGTACTTTTTGTGAATTTCATTTCTTAAGTTAGACTACCAATTGATTTTCATCTAAAAGATTGTTATTCATGAGATGTTCTCTTTGAGCTAAGCTTAAATCAAGGTCAAGTGTACTGGTAGTATAAAGGGTATTGAATTCTTCTTGGATTAGTAGCATGGGTAGTTAACCGTAAACTAACTCATATAGAAAATACCCTATAGGAAGTTTCCAGGTGAATTTGTACACCCACAGAGCATCATTAAGTTTCATGCTCCAATCCTTCCTATAACAATTTACTGTTCTCATTAATATTCTTGTGATCTCCCGATCAGTTACTTCTGCTTGACCTTTTGCTTACGAATGGTATGGTGCAATTAGTTTATGACTCACCCCAAGTTGTTGCATTAGCTTTTTGAATGTAGTTCCTATAAAATGAGTCCCATTATCAGATATAATCATGCATGGTACTTTAAATCTATTCACCATATGTTGTTGAAAGAATTTAACAACTATTTCTTTTGTGAAATCCTTGACTATACCTACTTTTTCCCACTTTGTGCAATAATTAACTATTACTATAATGGTAGACTTTCCATTTGACATTAGTATGATAGGACCCATGAAGTCAATTCCCCATATGTCAAAAGATTCCAATGGTTGTATCCATTGTTATGGTCCTTCATTTTTGGTTGTTAACTCTCCATCTCTTTGACATCTTTCACAAGAGTGTGCAAATTAGGGTTCATCCCTAAATATGGTAGGCCAAAAGTAACCTACCATCATCAATTTTAGTGTTGTCCTTCATCCTGTGTAGTGACCACCACATGATCCTTTGTGCGTATCTTGTAGGACTCTTTGTTAACTCTCTTCTAGAATGCATCTTATCAACCCATCAACACATATCTTATAAAGGTTTCCATTGATTTCTAAATATCTTTTTACTTTGTGAAGGAACAGTTCCTTATATTTCTTGTCCCATTCAATAGGAAGTTCTTGTTTGGTGAGATACGTTATGTAATCAGTAAGCCATGACTTCTCTCGTAATTCTACAACCATTGTAGTTTTGATAAATAAGTGTTCATCAAGGAATTAATTCGATACTCATTCATCATGCTCCTAGGATTTCCATCTTAGTCTTGATAAATGATTTGATACAACATTTTTGGCTCCCTTCTTATCAATCATGGTAATGTCAAATTCTTGTAACATAACTAGTCATCTTATCACTCTAAGACTAACTTCTAGTTTGTTCATTAGAAATTTGATGACACTATTATCTATGTGGACATAAAGGGGATACCTGAGCATATCATGCTTGAATTTTTTAAGTGCAAACACCACAGTCAAGCTCCTTTTCTATTGCGATGTAGTTAATTTATGCCCCGGTAATGCTTTGACTAGCACAATGTATATAATAGGGTCTTTTATGCTCATCCAATTGAGTCAATACCGCTCCTAAGCATCTATCATAATTTGGAAAGGGTTTGAACAATCTAGAGCTCGAAGGATTTGTGTCTCTATTTCTATTTTAAGATCCCAAATGGTTTCTCACATTGCTTTGTCCATATATGGTCCATCTTTCTTAGTTAGTTTCACCAATGGTTTTCCAATCTTTGAAAAATTTTCAATGAATCTTCTGTAGTATCCTATATGGCCAAGAAATGATCTAACATTTTTGACAATTTGTGGCCTCTAAGTGATGTTCTGAATGACTCTAATCTTCTCTAAATCTACCTCTATTCCTTTGTGAGATACCTTGTGTCCTATAACTATACCATCTTGAACCAGTAAGTGGCTTTTTTACTAGTTGAGCTTTAGATTAATTTCTACACATCTTTTCAATACTTGCTCTAAATGGTCCAACACTTGTTAAAAATCTAGCCCTTATGTGGAGAAGTTTTCCATGAAGAATTCAACTCCATTGGAAATTTGCTTCTAGAAGATCTCGAGTACCAATCTTTGAAAGGTAGCAAGTGCATTACATAAGCCAAAAGGCATTTGATTGTATGCAAACTTCCCCCATAGACTAGTGAATGTGGTCTTTTCTTGGTCTTCTGGTGCAATGTGGATTTAATTATACCCACTATAGTCATCTAGAAAGTTGTAATACTGGTGTCCTACTATGGTATCTAGGACTTGGTCAACAAATGGCAAAGGAAAATGGTCCTTAAATGTCACCATGTTTAATAGTCTGAAATCAATAAAAACCCTCCACTTTCCACCTTTCTTTCGTACAATGACTTACGGGTTAATCCATTTACTATCTGCTATTGGGTAGATAAACCCTACTTCTAACAATTTTTCTAACTCTTACTTAACAACTTCCTTAAGCTTTGGGTTCAACCTTCTTTAAAGTTAGTGGCGTGGTTTGACAGCTAGATCTATATAGATTTGATATTGGTAGATGCGTGGATCAATTCCAATGATCTCTTCATAAGACCATGCAAATGCAATTGGTCATTTATTTACCACTTCCAGTAAGTTTCTCTTCTGTTCTTCATCAAATATGACATTTATAATTACCAGTTTCTTATTGTTTAAATAGACATATTCAAGTGTATCCATTAGGGCTTTTAGTTCTGTGGGTTCTACTCCATACGTCTCTTATATCTCTAATCTCCCCAATTTAATATCTTCCTCTTGATGTGATTCAATGTGAGGAGGTTGTCCTTTCAACTGTTCTAACTTATTAATTTCTTCCACGTAGGCACTTGTGATTTTGTTTATCAATTTCATGCACATATTAGATTCGATTTCCTCTTCAATTATCAACCATTAGGTGCCTTCTTGTTAAGTGACTGCTGCATACAAGCATTTTTATACACTCATCTTCTATACATCCATTGCATGTTGTGATGGTGTTATCTTTGATGGCCCAAATTTTCTGCATACAATTGCACCCATTATCATTGTATGCAATACATGGAACTCTATGACTCTAAATGATTCCAACTTCATCTTGCTTGCATATTTCCAAGGACAAGTCTCTAATTCGAAGCTTAGCATCTACAATGCTAAGCCATGCCCTTGCCATAATTATGGGGAATTCCCCTTTTTTTTCTCATATGGATGACTAAAAAGTTAGCTGGATAGGACTAGCCACTAATGGTAGTAATAACATCTTTTACCTATCCAAGTGAAATAGCAATGGATTGGTCTACAAGCTCTAGTCAAATGTTGCTCTTCTTTAGCGGGGATAGGTTCTAGGCCTTGTACATATCTTGTAAAATGAGGTTTACTCTTGACCCAGAATCTATGAAAGCCTTGCAAGGTTTATGTCCAACTATTTGAAGGTAAACTAAGGGACTTCCAGGATCTATTCTCTTTTTGGGAAGTGCTCCTACTTTAATCCAATGTATAATTGTTTGTGTGAGCATGTCAGTGGTAACTTTCTTATCTATAGGTATAGGAAGCATAGTGTTCTTTAAAGGAGTATGTGTGGATAAGGTCGAGTTAGGTGACATCCTCATCCTTTGAATCTTTTTTGGCTTGTTCTAAAAAAGAAAATGTTTCCTAGCTCTTAGTTCATTTGTGAGTACATCCTCTTATGTAGTTACTACCCTAGTAGCTCTCTTTTGTTGCAATTGTGTTGGTAGTTCTCCTTGCATGACTGGTGGCAATACTAGTGGGAAGGAGTTAGGAGTTTAAAGTGAAGGACCAATTGCTAGTTGAGGCATGTAAGAATTGGGATCCATTCATGAAGTACTAGGTTGATGATATTTTGGTGGATAGTAATGCATGGAAGCATGGACCAAAGTATTCCCTAAAGAGATTGGATGTGGAACATAGTATCCATAGGGATCATGTTACCTGTACGGGTACTGTTGCCTTAGCAATTACATTTCCCACACTTGTGGTTGTTGCCATTACTACTAGTATTGTTCCTGCAATTGAGAATATGCCCCACTTGGATAGTATGTTTGTTAATAGAGTTATCTGAAGTTACCTTGTGGATAAGTTAATCTTCTAGGCATCTATTTCTTAACAAATTTCAGTTTAACTACATATGCTCCATACTTCTGTAAGTGGGCCATTTTAGGGCAACATGCCTTAGGATTTTCATACTGTTACACTTTTCATCCTTCGTCATCTTCCGAACTAGAGTCTGTGATTTCCTCTACTACAACAACTTTTTCTTTGTTTCTGTAGTGTTCTCGCCTATTGTCTCTTTTTTTCTTGTTGTCTTTACTTTGATTTAGGGGTTGTTCAATCTTCTCTTCTACTATCTTAGATGTTGTGACAAATTTCTCATCTACAGAATCCCACATTTTCTCTCCCTAGTTGTTTTGTCATTAATTGATTTCTAAATGGGTAAAGTCTTCCATTGGATTGTATCTTCTAAAGTTTCCTCTTCTTGTAATTCACATATTTTTACATCCCTTTTTTTATGGTGGGATTTCTATTGTATTCTTCGACTAATTCTATTTTTCTTAACTTTCCTTCTTTTGCCACTTGGTCAATGAGTTTCTGAATGCACTGATTTGTCATCTCGAATAACTTGCCTTGGTTATATTACCCAAGGGTTTCTCTTGTCTTCTTTCATAGCTCATTAACAATGTGTTGTAATAACTCCCTTTGAGAAAATTTGTGGCATGGGCACCTATGTAATAATGAATAGTATCTACCCATTTCCGCATCAAGAAATTCATGTCTCTTGCTTCTATCCTTGAATTTGTTTTCTCAAATTAGACATTCTAGAATAAGATTGATATTTGTCATTGAAGAGCTCTAGCATGGTACTCCATCTTTGAATAGATTCCAGTTCTAAGGATCTATACTAGCTTTCTACTTACTTTATGAGTGTTCTCGAAAACAAATTTAGTTTCTGATAATCATTTTCAATGTTTTGCAAGGCACATGCATCATGAAAGGCTTGAAGATGATGTTGTGGATGCATTGTGTTCACCTTCAAATTTGGGAATATTATTCATGTCTAGTTGCTTGATGTGATTGTCCCTTATGTGCCTGGTAGAAATATACATTGCTTTTCTGATGTTAATGATGTTGTGAGTGGCTAGTAGGGGTTCTTCATAATCCTCATGTTTGTTAGCTCTGTGATAGTCGTGATCCCTTCAATGCTCATAACACTCTCTCTCTCTTGGTATCTATCCCTTTCACCTCTTCTCTCCTAATTGTGCTCTTCTTCACTAGGATGTCTTCTTTGATACTCATATCTCTTAGGATCCCTTCGTCTTTCTCTATCATGATCCCTCATTCTTCTTTCTCTCTTGTCATACTCTTTGGAGAAGTATGAAGAGGAAGAGGAAGAAGTTGGAGAAAAGTGTGAGCTAGTTCTCCTTCTATGACTCCTTGATTCATCCCTTTTTTATTCAGAGGAGGTTCTAGGCCTTGAGCTCCTCCTTAATGTGAAGTCTTTCTTATCTCCTCTAAGCATTTCCACAAAAGCTAAATGCAATTATATTTTGATGGGATCTTCAATATGGATGACTAGCATTTGAGATTGAGATACATGGGTTTGATAGAATTTCTCTGTGTAGAACATAGCATCTCTTTCTTCTAGGACAATTGTTTGTGGTATTTTCTTTCCTTTGTCAAGCTCATGGCTTGTCTCCATAGCAGCATCCTTTCTTACCTAAGCTTCGATTGGTTTGTAAGGCCTAGTCATGTGCTTTATGATGTGGTACCCTTCTTGTACATGGCCAAGGTTTGGCCTTAAAAGGATTGCTTGCAGCATTGACAATGCAAAAAGTTCTAGAGGCAAAACAATGTTGCCCTATAAATCTCTCCATTTTAATTGTTCATCTTGGTGGAAGAAAAATGTGAAATTAGGATAATATATATCAATGTACGTGTAGGCGATTCTAGTTTGCATGGGTGCACTCCAATCTTCATTATATTCCCTATCATGACTCTTATTAAAGTCATTAGCAAGTGGTGATTTCTCCTTATTTGTCGAAGCCATATTAGATGCTTAATCCTTAAGTGTGTACTTTGGAAAATTTTGTTTAAGTATGAAGGATTTGTTTGATGACTCTTAACACAACGAAATTTGTAAAATCAACTACTTAACAAACATTAACACATTCCCAGCAATGGCGCCAATGATGAACAGTTGGGTATTCCAACACTCCACCATATAGATCACGAGTGTACATGTATGACCAAATCATAATCCGTGGATGGCTAATGTAAATTCACTAGTAGTTGAGGTTTAGTTCACGATCATTGTCTTCTCACATAAAGTTAGTGAAGTACAAGTTGTATGGTTTAACTCTTGGTGAGGCATATGATACATTGATGTTGTTGGCTCAAACTAAGACTAAGTGTGAACATAATTGAAATAGAATAATAGAATCTAGGTCTAAGTGTAACGCAAGTAAAGAAACTATTCTAGCCTATAGGCAATAAGTATCTATTCCTAGTTTGTTGTTTACATCTTGGGCTTATGTGACCATCACTGGGATTACCAAGTGTTATGTTATTAAGCAATCCAAGCAATAATAACATTACTGGTATTACCAAACGATTATATGATTACAATGGAAAAATAAAGTACTTAGAAATTGTAAATGACTTAATCAAGGTAAACATATTAAAAGGATAACAGTTAAACTAAGTAAGAAACATGAACTAAGTAAAGTAAACCAAGTAGAATGCTACAATGATGGAAAACAATCTCGATCTTTATTTCCGACCATGAACTATGCCCAATAACAATTTACTTAACAAAGATTCCGTACAATTGCTTAACACTACACTACAAGCATTCACTAAATTGCTAAGTGTAAATCAAGAAAACAAACTACAAGAATTTGCCTAAGTATTGGACCAAAGTTGTTTGTTTAACATGATGGGGGGTTGGTATTTATAGTGAAGACCAAGACCCACTACATCGTATCTATGATGACCTAAGCAAAGCTACAATATTGTAGAGACAATATCGCATCGTTGACTTTTAATGACTTTATCAATAAGAATTGAAATATTCTAAAGTATTGTGAAATTTACTTCTACTTTACTAATTTCATCTTTGAACATACCGGTATTAGAGCATCAAACTAATCTCATGCAACTTAAACTAGTTAAGGCATTAATTTCCCTCTAAAAAGATGTTCAAAATCATAGAGTATCAACTATAAGTTCTTGTTGTGTTGAATGTACATGATTTGGGGCAGATATATAAGTTGCGTGTTGAGATCTAATGAAATGTCAAGAAAACCATTCTAGATCTCTTTAGATTGAGAATCCCAAACTACTTGCAAAAGTTTGTTGCCAACTTATTTGGTCTGCCCACCTTTCTTATTAAAGATATATCATATTAAAATCATTCAAGATAAAAAATTTTCTTTGAATCTTCATCTCAGACAAAAAAAATGCAAAATATAATCAAAAAGGCAAAATCTCTTATAAGAAGAAAACCTAAATCATTAATTCCAGCTCTTAAATTCTTATTTGATATTAACCAAGAATTTTTCAAATTCCAAGTATCACAAATTTTCAAAATTTTAACTTGCATAGGTTTCCAATTTTGTAGCAATAGGCAACAAATTCACATCTACCTTTGAGAAAACCAAGGCACAAAAATGAATATAAATCCATGGCGAATTGTAAGAGTTGAAGTTTCTATAATGGATACACGTTAGGGTACAAACATCTATAGTGTGATACCTTTTCTAATTGTTATATTAAAATTTACATGATGAATACATGTTAGCATAACAACATCTAGGTGTGATGCAGTTTTCTCCGCTTCAAGCAACTTACAGATCTATTCAGTTCCTTTGACTTCAGGAAACCTTTACCAGCTTTAACAACTTCAAGCAACTTACAAATCTATTAAGCTGCTTGACTTTAGGAAACCTTTACCAGCCAATTTGTCATTTCGAGCTTTATCGCCAAGCATCATCATTCCTCCAAACCATGTCCTTTCATCACGTAAATTGCAACAGAAATTAGAATCCACACATTGATGGTACGATGGTAAACCACCTGCAACTAACGCACGTCACATAAATCGTAATTCTAAAATTCCCCTTGCCACGGGGCCAAACATTCCACGCAACTACACGGAAATGGTTACATATTACCAGGTACAAAATCCGCACGCACATCCAAAAAGTAAATCTCCACAGAAAAAAATTTCATATCCAAGCCATCAAGACCGCATCGTCACAAATAATATAATAATTCACCATACGAGTATGATGTTAAATCCAATTAATTGTCAAAGTATATAAACCATCATCGATAACTGACCGTACAACTATATTGTTAAATCCAAAATCTTACAGTCGTTGCATTGTATTTGTGAACTCACCAAAGATGCCAGTCAAGCAAGACAAAATCCGTACACATAAATCTCCTTTCACCTATAGGACATGACCAGGTTGACAAGATTCACAAGCATATCGTTATTCACTCTAGAAGGAAATAGAGATTGCTTTTCATAAAATCAAATAACTTAAAAGAAAAGGCGTTCCAACGCATCTTTGTAGAAACACAGTAGGAACGAATTAAGAAATGTAGCGCAAACTTTTCAATGCAAGTTTCAGAACACCCTGAAGCAGAATTAAAATGAAAGTATATATGCCACTGCATTGAAATAAAAAATGACAGTACAACCAACCGTCTTGCAAAGCACATCTTCATATTCTGAACAATGAAAACCATGAAGGAAATGCATACAACATTGGATTCAAGAAAAATCCATGAGACAATCTCTGGAAACGTAATTAAGCAAGGGATCAAAAAATCTGGTATTCATGCCCTCAGGGCAGAACTGAAAGCAGGCTGCTTCATGTTTGTTCTCATCTTAATACTTACATCGAATACATCTGTATAATTCTTTGCAGTAAAAAATGAATAGATCAAAATAACAAATGTGGGTGGCAAAATAATCTGACAAAGTAGGCGCCACCTGGATTTCATAAAATTGACATTTTCAGTGAAATAACAGAAACCCCACTCCTCTTGTAGAGTCCATCCAATTGCAAATCCTCTCGGAAAATTTTCAAAACAGACTGATTGTGACTGAATGTTTAAGATAGCTGTATTCCATTCAAGGTTACCAGTTGCAAACAAGATCCCCAAAAGGTCACGTCAGCGTCTAGATGAAGGTGGGGGAGGCGGCATCCTGTTTGGAGTCCGCCTACTAGGATTGACATCCCCATTCTCAGTGTAGCGTCCACTGTAGCCATTCATCCTTGAGGAACTAACACTAGGAGAATCTTCCATGTCTGAAGGTCCGTTTGCACCAGCTTCAAATGCTGTCCGCCAATCCTCACTTCCTCCAGTTGCCATGGTTGACGAACTCCCGGCACCTGCATAAGACCACTGAGTATCCGGAAGGATAACCCTCTAACCAAAACCACAATAAATTTATATATCATTTCCTTACCTCTATCATTCGATGTACGAACATCATGGATACTCAAATTACGAGTGAGCTTTGACAATATAGATTGCTGCTTCTGATACCGTTCACGTTTCCGTTTTGCATTCTGATCTTCTTGAAGCAACTCCTCAATTCTTGGTGTCGAAAATGTGCTATCCGAAAAATAAAGGTAATGAGGATAAACATAGAAGGCAAACATAAACGTGACGAGCAAGCTGAACATCAATGACTAGTACCTCACAGAGCTATATAGCTGAGTAAGCATATCTTCCTTGGCTTTCTCAACTTGACAGAGAACTACAGCCTGCATATCATCGAAAGGTGGTTAAAAACCATCACAAAACCAAATGGACATACCTAGATACTTTGAAGATCAGAAACAGTCACATCCACATACTTTTGGAACGTTAGCAGCAAGACTATTTAGAACTGCCTCCACATATCCACGAACTTCCTGAGATATCATTCTCAGTTCTTCTTCTGGGTCCACCATCCTCCTTGGCATGGTATCCTAGATTAAAATGTTGATCATGTTAACAAATCGTACTATGCAATCAACTAAGGCGAATGGCTAAAAAGAATCATGTAGCTGACCCCAACAAGGCTACGACGATGTCAATGATATTATGCAATGAACTAACAGACAGCAGCTTCTCAACTTATGGTTCCCAAAATTGTGGCCAAAAGTAAAGGGCGTTCCTACGGGACTAAGTTTGAACTGGTTGGCTAACAACAAAATGTATTATTTACGGAAATAAATAAGCACAAGAATCAAGGTATTAAGTTTGAAAAATAACGTACAAGGGCACCATCGGAATTGCTAGCACGCAGAGAACCAGACTCTGAAGGTGCTGGCCCCTTGGTGGCTTTGGGTGGTCCCATAATGTTGCTAAGCTTGGACACCCACTCAACTTTATCAGCCATATTTTCTGCCTTTATTATCAATGCACCATGCGCTGCAATTCAAAATCACATTAGAGGATGCGAAACGAATTTGGATTATAGGCATGAAGAAAGTACAGCCTGAAAAACATGATTAAAAACAGACCTTTGACCACAGTTTTGTAGGGAACTTTGCTGGTAATTTTAAAAGCCAGACTATTGGCAACCTTGTCAGGAGCATTATTGCCCTTCTTTGAATCCTTAGTACTTGTTTTGCTTGATGGATCAGAACCATCTTCCGGTATTTCTTCAATGGTGCATTCCTGACGGAATTAATACATACCAGTATCACGATTACAAGAGCACAAGAAACACATCTTTAAGAAAGAACCATTAGATCCAAATATGAAAACAATGCCTCTTCATGCGAATTCAAGACACTTCACATTCCACCGCTAGATGTTCAAACAAAGGATGTGGAAAAAAAATATTTAGAATAATATGCAAGACAGGACAAGAATGCTACCTCCAACTGAATAACACCCCGGAAATGCCTTTCCTCGGGTTTTTTGGTGTACCCCAGCTGCATGCATAACATTTTATGTTGGTACATATACAAATGTGATTCAAGAGCCAAAACAATACTTTAATGAAACAAGAAATTCACCTTCCCAGTCTTCTCGTTTAACACAAACCATCGCCTACTCCAACCACTATTTTTGGTACTTTTCTTCAGCAAAAATCCTGAAAATTGTTTAATTTACAAAGTTATATTATTCTTTCCACTCCCATCCCTACTGGAGTAGGAATGTGTGTTGCTTGCTTGTTTAGAAATCTGAACTTCCAAGCTCATTATTTTGGTTCCAAAAGTATATGGTGAGACATAAATGAACCTAGTTAATTTCAAATCGTATACCCTGTGTCCAGTTAAAGAAGTTCAAAGCAAACAATTTACTTTTTAAGAATACATGTCCAGCCAATCACATTAATTTTGTTAACAAAAGGAATCATCCAACCAAAATATACAAAAATAATACAGTATTTTCAACATTATCGTTAATAATAATCATAAAATAATATTCATATCATCTTTTCAAGCACCCACAAAACAATTGAATTGACCCTAAGAAACTCACATATAGCCTTAAGTGTGACTAGAACATTGCCAGAACAAAGAAAGTCACAGGAAAGGTTTTCAAATATACCCGCTGTAAGCTCACCACCAGGTCCAGCAGTTTGAACTGATCCCTCCTTATTGTCTTTATCCCCTTGATTGGATTTCTCTTTCATTGATTTAAGGTTTCCACCAGACTGTTGAGAGCTCGGCTGAGGACTTGTAGCCTGAGACAGTTAACATATAAGGCATATACAACTAAAACTGTGTTGCGCATTTACTTGCCAAATAGTTTTAAGTGAAACTACATATCTAAAAAGAAGACGGGAAAATGTAGATTACCCTGTTCAGTAAACTGTGTTCTGCATCATGTCCCTTTTTGGATGCTCGATTTCTAATTTCATCCTCTCTTCTTTGTCTTTCCAACCTAACAGAGATGTAAAAAAACACAGCTTCTTTAAAATGTATTCCATATTTACAAGGCCCAAAATAACAGAAAAGTCAAGTATTCAGTTTTACAGTACCTCCTTTGCATCAAACGAACAAAATGCTGAGGAGGAACAAATGATCTCTCCATGTCAACAAGAGCAACAACCATTTTCTTTGCTTCAGCTCTGAATTCATCCAATGCAGCAGAAGCAATAGCAACAATCTGCTTCATTTTAGCGTAGTTAGCCACAGATTACACTATAAATTATAGCATTCGCTACTATAGGGCAGTAATATATGGGTAGAATGTTTCTATTTTAGAATAGTTGGTTCCAGCCATGTTAATATTACTGCAATTACATAATTGTTGCTCGGAACCATATTAATATCAATATGTGGCTTGTTAGTGAGGCTTCTAGTTTGCATCCTACAATATGGGTTAAATTCCAGCATGTTGTACTGACATGTACAGGAGAAGCTAGAAGACAAGAATCCACAAATAGATTAATCTTATCTATGTATCCACTATTCCAGTTGTACGCATTACACACTCATCCAAGTATCCAACTGTTATTTTTCAACTAAAAAAGAACAGTTGCTAACTCGGACCAACAGCCTGCTGGATAGTATCAGAGTTTGTTACTCATGTAATAACTTAATTTGAACTATTGACACCAGGGATGCACTGGAAGGCAACTGATAAATTTGCCAAAATATTTGTGGAAGATTTTTACTTTCTATCAGTAACATTACAAAATTCCATTAAACTCGTAAAGATGCTTATCAAACAAATGTCAATATGTTCATTTGCTTACTTCACGTTTAAATGGAGGATATCTTGTTAGGGCTGGAGTGGAATTTGCTGCTGCCGAAACTATGTCAATAAGTACACGATGCACCTAAAAAACACAAATATGAGTTAGAAAAGACAACATCATCACAGAAAATAACAAATGTGACTCAGTACAGTTAACAAGAACAAGGCTTCTTAAAAATATGCCATATAAGAAGTATTCATAATGAACTTCTGCTTGCAACAGTTAGCATGTACTATTACACACAATCTTGGAACATTGGTTCTGATATCTCATTAGCAATATCATGTGGACATTTATTATTTCAAGATTACTAAAACTTCCATTAATAAAATCAACTTGCGTTCTTTAAAAAATGGTTTACAAATGCCAAAATTCATCTTAAAAATGCAATAGCAACTTCCAGTTACAGATGGCTTTCACTCCAAGAAATACAGCTATTTGTGAGCTTATAAACCAACGATCATGATATTTTCTTACTAATCTAAGGCTTTGAATACATAAACTAGACTAGTCACAATTTTTTAAAGTTAAAAAAAATAAAGCTCTAACGAGTATACCATTTGAAATGGGCAATTTAAAACAAAGCACTTACCTCATCAACACAGAGACGAGCAGGCTCTTTTGCTTGCTCCAAGCTACTTTTAATTAAAGCCCTTAAACCTTTTTCTGGAGATATCAAATAAGGTTGGTATCCATCTGCTTCTAAACAGATCTAGAAACACAAACAGGAGAGAAAAACTTTTTAAAAGTTTACAAACTTAACTTTATGATGAAAAATTGTAAATTGAACCAACAAAATAAAGATAATAATAAGGAAGCGTGACATGTAAGTACCTTCTTCACATTAGCAATGTCAAAATGCCTGTCCAGTGGAAGTTGTTTAATTCTGTTAGGAAAACTTCCCTCAAAACATGCAACCACCTTCCAGCCGCCAGCCTATATGACCAACTCAAGCAAGCACATGATTATTATGTGTATGTAGGAAAAATTAACCATTCAAAATATTGCATTTATTAAAAGCAGCAACATAAAGAAAGCTACAAACCTCTCCTGAGGCAATGTGTAGAAGAAATTTATCTTCAAACTCACGACAAAGCTCAAGAGCAACAGCACGGGTTCCTTCTGGTGTTTGTATCAACTGCTCTCCTAACCTTGCCAGCTCGTCATCAACCATTTGTGATCGACCTTCTAACCTATACCATCATGGGATGTAGAGTGTCAAAACACAAAAAGCTCATGATGGAAAGTAAAAACTCCAGACTCAATATTGAAGCATTAATCTTCCATCGTTGCTTGAGATATTATTAACCATTAAGATGAAAAAAGTTCCCACAGCAAAATAAGTGATAGGAGAATTAAGATATTACTTAGTAACAAAACTGTTCATCTCAATAGTTAAATAGAGACATGATATAGAACCACCCCTCACATCTAAAAGAAATCAGCAGCAAATTCAATGTAACATTACTAGACCAAGTTTCATGTTAGCTATACAATATGCAAGTTGGATTTCCAAAAACCATCTAAATACTCAGGTGCACCATCGTCATGATAATGGTGCCTTTATCCAATCAATATGAGATGACCTATTAAGGTAGGCAAACGATTTGATGATCTTCTATGGCTTACTGTCTACTTAATGCCATATACATTCAGATGTATACTCTAAATAAAACAATATGAGGAACTTGGGTATCAACCAACTTGTAAATAGATTTTTAAAAAAATTAAGAAAAAATAAAAGAAACTTTTCATAGAAATATGGGCAAAAATTAATAAAAATTTGGTTGTTCAAATACTTCCATGGAGTATTGATTCTCGTTGAAAATTCAAAAATAAAGGGCAATAGATCTGTTAAATACTACTGAAACATCTTAGCAATTAAATAATCACACGCAGAATGTGTTTGGGGTGAACATATATACCCTGAAAGAAGACTGGGCAACCGCAATTTCATTCTCTTTCGAATCTGGCGTGCCAATGTATCTACCAAAGCTATTCTCCCTAGTTTCATTTGTGGAGAACCCGTCAAGATTGATTTCAAACTCTCACTTTCTGCTCTCCAAGCTGTTTCTAGAGAAGAGCTTTCACCACCAGAAGATCCAGACTGGGCACTAGCAATAGAAACAGACTGACCAATCAATGCTACCCAAGGAACATCTTGAGTAACACGTGGCCCTTGATTTAACAGCAAAGCTTGAACAGCGGCAAGACTTTTTTGATCCGACACTGCTTGATCAATCTTACTAATAACACCAATGATCCTTGTACCTAAGGTATATGTTTAAAAACTAAATTAAAATGTCTACAGTACAAACCAAACTGTAGGCTTTTTCATTTTATAAACCAAAAAATAATTTGAGCAGGATTAAATTCAAAAACATACCATCAGGATCAAATTCAAGAGCTTGTTTAAGGGCCCTTGATGAAGTTATTTCTGGAGCCTGCGACGCAGGCACTACAACCAATAAAATGGCATCATTGTGTTGACAATATTCACTGAGCTGCACTATAAAAATAAAATTGTTAAGACATGCTTGTAGTTCTAAAGCAAATCAATTGTATTACAATATTTACTAACTGTACAACAATGTTTACTCAACTGTACAACAATGAAGAATAAATTAACTAATGTATATTCTAAGGAATTTCAGTTACTGACCATTGAATCATCAGCAGCTCTTTGCTCAAGTCCAGGCAAATCAATTAGCTTTAACGGAGGAGCTGCATCATAAAATAGAATAAACATCATAGTACATATTCTATAAATTTAGGGCCATTAACATTATAAGAGTTTACATAAAAATTGATAAAACACAAAATTCAACATTTTCCAAAGAAAAAATGTATTTTAATGTTCAGATAATTTAAATCAATATAATTAAAATTGTCTGACATTATTAAACAAAATAAAATTAATGAGGCTAACCAACTTTTACAGGTTGCATATAAATATGACATCTTCCATTCATTTCATTCCATACCGCTGATGATAAAGCTAAAGAAGATTCTAAACTAGTATGGCTTCATATTGTAAGAAGCAGAAATTCTCATAAAAATATGTTTTTAACAAGATCATCCAATACAAAATCCCCAAAAGTAAACCGGAGTCAAAATGAGCGATATGAAAATTTGCATTCTTATTGTCTTTCAACCAGAAATTGGATGAACCATTAGGGTAGAAAGGTGACTTGACAATAGCTTTTATGGCTGGCAATTTAACCGACATTGAAAGAGCATTTTTTTCCCTTCCAGGAAACAATGGTCAAAGGCTGTTTACAAATACTTTCAAAAAACCTTGAGACATGTGACTTGACAATAGTTATTATGTTTTCCTATCTAGCTAACACCAACCTAATCATATGTCATTACTATGGGCAGCATCTTAACACAAACTTAAAACCTAATGGTTATAAGCAAAAAAAGCTCACAAACTGCAAAATCACCACAGAACTCCTTACTGATGTGAAATAACTATGGAATTTGCAGCCAGCCTTCCAAAATGCCAACCTTTTAATGGTCAATAGAAATATATTTATAATATATATCTATAATTTGGCTAAGGGAATCTTTTCATTTTACATAAAATCAAATGGATCAATTCTTAAATATTCGTATATAATATAGAATGAAAAAATTTAGGAAATATTATTTAGCATTACAGTCCTTTGCACAAAATTCAGCTAACAGTCCTTTAAAATAAAAGGACAAAAACCAAAACTATGTGATGCACTTTCAACCTCAAAATAACAAAAGATACTTCTTTGTCCCATTGAAACCCTGGGGACCCATTTGGCTTGGTGAGATTTGACAATAGTTTTTATGATGACTATCTAGCTAACTCTAACCTAAATGTGATGACCATCTAGGTGACATGAACATGAAGGTATGTTTTTACATACCCCCAAATCGCATGTAGCATAGTACAACCTACATAGGTTAAACTTGCAACTTGTAGGATGCAAGTCATAAGCCTGACAAACAATTCTCAAAGAACTGTTCAATGTTCACCATATCATATTTTCATGTTTGTTTCCACACTATTTTACAATATCTTAAAACTAATGTTTACATTAGATTCACATAACCAAACTCGTGTGTTCCCACATCCCAACATCCGAATATCCCCAAACTTTGTCTAATGCAATAGAATTTTTATGATGTTTTTTATATAGAAAAAGAAGATACATAATAAATAAAGATAATCTTAAAATTTTGCCTCAGCAATTTTACATACATGTGCTAGTTCTGAGCTTCATGTATATCTCCTCTGCACGACCTTTACCAGATCCTCTTCCTAACTTTTCTTGTAGATGATGACGAAGTGCACCTAAGAGAAACAGTACCCATAAAATTTATATTGAGAAACATAAAGAAAAGCATTGCTAAAGGCAACAATCCTCATATATGAACTGATAGCTTTACAACGTTTTTAAAAAATAATGGAGCTGGATAAGAAATAAAAACATACTTGCATTAACATTTTGTGACTTGTTTTCAATTTGAAGAACAATATTTCTGCTACTGAGAGAACTGTCACGTTGTAAGTCAACAACTATTGGTGCACGTGTGGCTCCATTTTCTCCAGTAGGCTAAAATTAAAATAGATTCAATCAAGTCAACAATTCGATTTCATAAGCAAACAAACACTAAATAATTAAAACGAAATTTTTCAAAAGCTGAACATATACCAGGACAGGGTGCCCTATAAGACTGTTCAACACTGCAGATTTTCCAGCACCCTACAAAAGAAAAGGCAAGATTCATTTAAAGCAACTGAATTGCCATTAAATTGTAAGGGTTTAGTTTTAAAACATTTTTAAAATAAATTAATTTAATTGTTAGAAAATAAGTTTCCCTTTATATGAATTAAGAATTTTTCAAATAAGGTTTCAAATTCATGTCATGTTCATAAGCAAGATCCTCACTTCCCTTGTATAAACAAATAGCACAATTTCACCAGCTTTAAAAATCCACTAAATTCAATGACCTTAAAGATTTATTGGACAAGATCAATTTCAACCAATTCTAGAATGCAGATCATACAACTCTACTAACAAATCACATCCCTTAATATTTTCAACAAATGAAAAAAGAGAATCAATAACTGAGCATTACTTAGTTCAGCCACAATAAATTTGAAATAATTTCTCTTCTTCCTATCAAAAACAGAACCAACATTATACAGATGACAAAGCTCCTTTTATCTGTCTGGAAGCTATGCATCTAAATGGTGGTCTGCCCTATGACAACAATGTTAGACAATTAAAATATAAGTTGGAGCACTAATAACTGATATGCATTACTAGCATTTTTAATTATAAAATTCTGATAGAAAGAATCTGCTAGATTTTTAGGGGATGGAAAGCAAAAATAGCTGTGACGGTTGGCAGGAGAAGATTGTCAAGATTAAAGCTGTAAATTAATGATGATAATGGGCTGGTAAATAATAAGTGATAGCCTTCGTTTAATCTATTATTATTATCAATGACTTTTAGATTACCTGCTTATATATCATCAATCAGGCAATTTAAGTAACACGCAAACCAAAAGAGATCCTAAAACATGTTCCCTCGTTGATCTCTGTGACCTTCTACTTCCGTACGACAGGCTTTGAGGGTTACTATTCTGGACGGTATGCAGTGTTGCACGGCTTATTTATGATGCAGAGTATTGCCTGAATCACTGACAACATCACTGTTCCTGGTTTTACTCTAAATTTAATTTTATAGATAATGAAACTTATACTTTATTTGTTTGGTTGGTTACGAAAAGCAATAACATTGAATCCAGGAGCAAAGGTCAACCACCACTGCACCATGAATATAGCTGTCTTTGGTATAAGTATGATAACACAGGTGAATCCACGATATCACAATGCTCCTAGTAGAAAAATTTTGTAGGTTAATATGATTTGAACGAATGTAGCACTTTTTTTCAATAAATGTGTGATACTCTTTTGTTTCAACATGGCTGACATAAGCACTTTTTAGATGGTTAACTCACATAGTGTTGTATTGGAGAGTGCCGGGTTCAAATCCCAGTACCGGGACCCCTCTGCACCCGCTATGCCGTAGCATAGGTGCGTGTCTTAAGCAAACGTTTTTAATTTAACCCTGTAAATAGATTACTGACATATACATGTGAAATGAAATTACGATTAAATAATTATCAATTCTTAATTGGCATAAAATTATACTATGTAAATAAAGCTCAAAAATTGAAATTTTCCTTTAAAATTTTCTATACACTTTCGTATTTTAAGACACGACCTCAAAAACCGTACAATATCTCAGCAAATCACATTCGATAATTTACAGAAAAAGTGAAAACTGCTCACTGATTCGAATACAGCAAATCACATTCGATAATTTAATATATATCTGCAATTCTGCATACAGCATTGTTTAAAAATTCGCGTAAAAAGAATACTTTGACGAATCCTGGACTTGAAAAGCTGCCGATTAAATAATCCACGGCATCGAATTTACCCTTGAAACCGGATTTCAATTTCTTGGCCAAGCGAAAGGCAACGCTGGAGTTCATCACGGCAGATAGCATCCAAAACATAAGAGATTCCAGCAAACAACGCGAGCAAAGATCCACGGCAATCCTAGGTGAAAGCATCACGAATTGAAAAGGCGCAAGCGCCATCTGCGTATTTGGAGCCAAGAACATGAAAAGAAGGACGCACTGAAGAAGAAAACGGATACTTACAACATTGCCGATGGCGACAACGTTCAGGAAAGTAGGAGCGGAGGAGCCGCTGTCGTCCCTGGAAGGAGCATCGACATCGTCCTCGAGTATGGCGGCGGCCTGCTCCATGGATTCCTGCAGCTGCACCAAATTCTCCATGGCCTCCATCCTGGCGCCGAGTGTCCGCGGATCGACAACAAATTTGCGCGGTCGGAGCTCAAAATTGACGACGCAGATCTGGATGGATCGCAGGTCCAGAAGCCCTAGAGATCGACGCTTTGACAATCAAACCCTACCGCGCGACGCAGTTAATTCCAAGCTCAGATTTTGATTCCGATCTGCGAAAAACCGATGCAACGAGGCAGAGAAGAAGAACCCTGCTGCGCCCAAATCGTGGCTCTGGTGTGCTCGTGCCGTTGCTGGAATGGAATGGAGTTGAGAAGAGCGAGAGCCAGGGCGGGGTTTGAACAGCTGCCGAAAAAGTGGAACCGCAAAGCTTAGCTAAATACTCTCATTTTCGCTTTCGTTCTCCGCTAAAATGAAATCAATCGCACAAGTCGTCGTAGCTATTTCACCCCTCTTTTCCATTTCCATAATAGCATTCGGACGAGGTGCCAACGGAGGATAAAAAGTGTCCTTTTTCGATGTTTTTCTTTTTAAAAAAAAATTGAAATTTACGTTTTGGAATTAGTACTGCGCTGCGTTTGCTCCCGCTTCTTCGTCGTCGTCGCCGCTTTTTCGTTGTCCTGTGCGCTGACGTGGCCCGTGGCCAATTTAGGCCACGGTTCTGTCTGGCCACGGTCGGTGCTGATTATTCCTTCATTCATTTGGTGTCATTCTTCGTGTAATTATTTGTGGTGGTGGTGGTTTTTTTTTTTTTGTTTTTCCCTTTACTTTTTTTGGTTGGGATGGCATGTGTTTGCGTTAAAATTGTTTGGAGGTAAAATTCTTTTCGAAATTTGGGTTGGCGCCTTGGACTTGGATTTCAGGGGGGGATGAGGTGTGACGTTACAACGGTGGTAGGCGTTGCTTCGCTTGGAAGGTTCGGTGGTCTTCGTCATTTTACTTTGGCCTCCGCGTTCTGGTCGAATGTTGAACAAGGTTTCTGTTATGTAAGAGTTAGAAGGTTTTCTGGTTGTGGTTGATGTTTTGAATGTTTCGTTTAGAAGCCATGCATGTTTCTTTTGACTGCTTCCACGAAATAATGAGGTTGGGCTTAGTGTATTTCCGAGGAGCCACGGAGACGAAAATAGCAGCGTGTTATTCGTTGGGAAAATCAATACAAGGTTTAGAAAGCATGTCATTCAACAAGCAACCTGAATTTTAAATTGTCGAGGAGATTATAATTTATAAATTTCTCAAGGATATCAAGTAGAAATAATTTTCATATGTTGAAGATAAGTATCAGTAAGAATACCTTAATGTATTAGACACTGCTCAACTATTCAAATTTTTGGATAAGTGTAAACTTTCCAAGTATCTTAATTTTCTCACCAAAATTTGCGGTGATAATTGCATTCTTCAAGCCTTATTGATAAAACCTTTTTGTTATTGGGTAGCCCTCCATACATCATCATAGATGTGATGTAGTTGGTTGATGAGCAACAAGTAGTCCCTATGCCCAACCATACAAATCACAAGCATTGCACTAGCAATCCGGTCAAATTCTATGGACTATAGTTTCCACATGCACTAGTGAGCAAAGATAGTGACTTAGGGACGTGATTACTATCTTCTTGGCTTCACTTGTGCAAGTGCAAGTGTATGGTTAAGTGTAAGAGAAAGCACATAATTCTTATTTATATTTATATATTTTTTATTTTATCTAAATGCAAAATAAGAGATTTAATTAAGAATTAACTACTTAACAATCTAGTACCTTAATCTAACTATCCTAACATAAGCATCCAAGCTTACTCGGTTACCAAGTGCTTATTGTTGGGCATATCAAAAGCTACTCCTAGGATTACCAAGCATTAAGTGGTATGTTAGAAGTGGTCATACTAATGTGTTGTTATTAAACAGATTAATTAATCAAGGTCATTAATGTAAAAATGCATAAGTGATAAAGTGCACAAAAGAAAACATTAATCTATCCCAAGTCCTACAAGGAATGTCAAGAATCTCAGTCACATCCATGTGTTTAGGTATGAGATGCTAGAATAAAGAACTATACAATCCTTGAAATCCTACTATGGGCACTCAAAAAATATTCTAACTTTGGGCTAAGGAAATTGCAAGACTTCAGCTATGCTATGAACTTAACGTGCCATAAATGCAGTGGATGCATGCATTTATATAGGCAAAAACAAACACTGCATTGATGCATGCCCATCGATGTAGCCCATTGAGTGATTCATCATTGGCCATGGTTATGCCTATAAATACCAACCCACTGTCATGTCAAAATAACAACTTTTACCAACACTTGGCCAAATTCTTGCAGTTTGTTTCTATAACTTAGACTAAGAGTTAGAGTGAATGCCCACATTGTGGTGATTAACAATTGTACGAAGTCTTTATTCAAGTGGATTATTCCTAGACATAATTCATGATCGGCAATAAAGATCGAGATTGTTTCTCACCGTTGTAGTTTAATTTTACTTTTCAACATGTTTACTTTGATTAAGTCCTTTGCATTTTCTAAGTACTTTCCTTTTCCAATGTCCTTTAGTAACACGGTATAAGTATAACCGATTTCAAGTGAAATGTGTAACTGTTTGGTAACCCAGTAGTGAATTCACTTGGTAATCCCAATAATTGTTACATTAATCTAGGACGTGTACAACAAGCAAAGAACAAATACTTATTGTCGTAGGCTAGATTAGATTTATATTTCTATCACACCTAGACTTAACATTCATATCCATTTTCACCATGGTAGCATTTAGTTTTAATTTAAGCCAAACATTATCCTCCTATCATATACCTCACCAAGATTAAACCATACAACCTGCACTTCACTAAATCTACGTGAGAAGATAACGATCACGAACACAACATCAACTACTAGTATATTTACGTTGTCCATCCATAGGTTATGATCAAGTCACTTGTGAACACTCATGGCTTGTATGGTTGAGTGTTGGAATACCCAACTACTTATCATTAGTGCCATTGATGGGGATGTGTCAATCTTTACTAAGTAGTTGATTTTATAAAGTTTGTTATATCAAGTATCATCTAGCACATTTTTCACACTTAAAATAATTTTTTTCAAAAGTACACATTTAAGCGTTAAACATTTAATATGCCTTCTACAACCAAGGAAAAATCTCCACCTGCTATTAAATTTAATGAGAGTTATGACAAGGATTTTAATGAAGAAGATTAGAGTGCACTGATGCAAACCAGAATTTCCTATGCTCACACTAATCCTTACTATCCATACTTCACTTTTTTTTTTACCAAGATGAACAACTTAGATGGAGGGATTTACAAGGCAACATTGTCTTACCATTGAAACATTCAACACCATCAATGCTTCAAACAACCCTTATGAGGTCAAACCTTGGCCATGTGCAAGAAGGTTAACACATCACCAAACACATGACTAGGCCATACCAACCAATGGAGGCTTAGGCAAGCAAGGATATTGTCGTGGAGACAAGACATGAGCATGACAAGGGAAAGAAAGCATCTTAAACGATTGTCCTACTAAAAAAATAAGATGTTGTATTCCAAACCAAGAAATTTTATCAAACTCATGGATCCCACTTTTAAACATCAATTGTCTACATTGAAGATCCCATTAAGATAAAATTACATTTAGCTCCTATAGAAACCCATGGGAAAGATAAGCAAGACTCTAGACTTAAGAGGAATTCAAGGCCTAAGATCTTTATTGAATCTAAGGGTGATGAATCAAGGAGTCAGAAAAGGAGAACCAGTGGACACCATTCTCCAACTCCTCCATCTTCTTCTTCACACTCGTCAAAAAATTCTAGTAAGAGAGAGCAAAGATTGAGGGATCATGATGATGAAAGACGAAGATATCGTGAGAGAGATGCCTATAGAAGAAGGCATCCTAATGAAGAGGATAATAACTAGGATTGATGAAAAGAAAGGATTAGGCAATAGGAAAGAGAGCATCATGAGAGGTAAAGAGATTACTACTACAATAGAGCTTATTGATCAATCCAATTTTTCACTAGCATGATATCATATCTACGATACTGCATCTACAATATCATAGCTCATCCTATGTCATCATTGATGTGATGTCTTAGGATTTGTGTAGCCCTATAAATACTAACACTTAGTCATACTAGCAACAACAATTTCATTACATCCTTAGCTAGACTCTTGTAGTTTGTTTCTGTAGTTAGTTGATGAGTGGCGAGGTATCCCTACACTCAACCATACGAAACGAGTGTAGCACGCGCGATCCGGTTGAACTCCGCAGACTAAATGCCTAAACGCCCCATGGAACACTTGGGGTTAATCATTCGTTGTCTTCCCAGACTTACTTGTTGTTGTCACGGTGTATGATTAAGTAAGT